>JAJOOO010001096.1:0-17178 GCA_029582685.1 Solanum piurae | reverse complement strand
CAAGTTTATAGAGAAGAATTTCTCACACTAAGTGCAGAGTATGCAGCAGCATCGGGTATTACGCCTGCCTCTATCATCTGATTGTATAATCGCAGGGCTTCACCTGATCTGCCTTCTTTTGATAAGCCAGAAATCGCTGCTGTATAAGTCACAACATTCGGAACTAAACCCTTTGTAGGCATCTCATTGAAAAGCTTCAGAGCATCATCTACCTTTCCTGATTTGCATTCCCCATGTACAAGTGAGGTGTATGTATAGACGTTAGCTATCAAATCCTTAGATTCCATGACAATTCTTAGCTTATAAGCTTCATTCATCATACCTTTCTGGCAATAACCATCTATCAGTGCAGTGTATGTATTGGTGTTAGGCTTAACTCCGTTACTCTCCATCTCAATAAGTATCCTTTTAGCTTTAACAAAATCTCCTTGGTTGGAATAACCATCTATCAACGCAGTATATGTTGTTGTGTTAGGCTTAACTCCTTCAGTTTCCATCACCCTAAGTATCCTTTTTGCGTCAACAATTTTTCCCAGCTTGAAATAACCATCTACCAGTGTAGTGTACGTTCCCGTGCTAGGCTTAATTCCCTTAGTTTCCATCTCAATAAGTGCCCTTTTTGCTTCCACAAAATTTCCCTGCTTGCAATAAATATCGATCAAAGTTGTATAACTAATTGTGTCTGGAGCTACACCTCGATCCACCATTGAGAGCAACAACATTTTTGCTTCATCATACAATTCTAGCTTACGCAGGCCCGTAGCAATTATATTGTAAGCATTTGCATCAGGCTGATGTCCTTCACCCTCCATAATTGTCTGTAGCCTCAGTGCTTTATCCACATTACCTTGCTTACAGTAACCATCCATCATCGTATTAAATATGACCCGGTCTATGCTAATGCCCTTGCCTTGCATCTCATTTAGCAAAACTTCAGCTCCTTGCATTAGTCCAACCTTGCAGAAGCCATTTATCAAAGCTCCATATGTGTGACCATCAGGAATGAGGCATCTCTCCACCATTTCAACAAACGTTGAAAATGCCTTCATAACATTACCTAACTTACTATAACCACTAATCATGGAGGTGCATAAATGAACATTTGGCTCTATACCCTTCTCTTCTATTTCCTTAAACAACCTCTCAACCTCCACAAGATCGCCAAAAGTTGAATATCCTTTAATCAGAAGTGTATAACTAGTCAGATTGAGATCAAAACCATCCTTCTCCATTTTCCTTAAAATCTCTTTTACAGCCACAAAATCTTGTATCTTCATATATGCTTGTAACAGTATGTTATAAGTGTATTCACTTGGTTTCACCCTTTTACTAGCCATTTCATCCACGAGCTTTCTAGCCTCACAAACCTCCCCCATTTTACACAATCCATCAACTACCACCGTCATCGAATAAACTGTAATTTTCACATTAAACTCAACCATCTTATGGAAAAACTCAAACAACGAATCATATTGCCTTTGCCTTTTCATAGCAAGCAAGTAAACCATACAAGCTCTATCATCAATTCTAAAGCGCCCTTTTTTCATATAATCAAAAACTTGTAGAGCTTCATTAAACCTCATGTTATTAACATAAACACTAAATAACATATTAAACATCTTCCCTATAACCTTACACTTTACATATTTCTCACTCAACAAAGAAGCTATTTTTGAAACTGGTTTCCTCAGACCATCAGTAACAACAACAGTATTCAATATATTCTCGGCTTCAGCAAACTCCTTGGATTTTAACAAGTCTAGAACCACGGCTAAATGGGTTTCAAGATTGGGACTTTGCTTGAATTTATAGAAATTTGAGCAAGAAGAAGGGGAAGGGGGAAAGAGGGAGATTAATTTGGCAATTTCTTTAATGGGTCTATTGGGAAAACGTTGTTTTATCGGTTGGTAAAACTTTTGAGTCGACATGTGAAGAATAACTCAATACCTATAAACTTGAACAGTGCAATTTGAAATTTTCATTTCTGAACTTCAGAAATATAGGTTACCTCTATTAACGCAACTGGACATACCCTGTTTTCCGTCGAGCTGGAGATACCCTGTTTTCCGGCGAGCTGAGCAAATTAATAAAATTGTAATTTGAAGCTCTTAAGAGAACTTGGAGAAGACGGCTGTGAAGAATTTTGATTGAATTACAAATGAGGTCTCATAAAAGGTATACAAATTGACCCTCTATACTTTTAAGAAGTTACATTTAGTCCTCATATTTGACGTTTTGCTACTAATTTGGTCCAATTATTCCTCTCCATTAACTCAATTTCAAATTTAGCACCTCGTGGAACTTAAATTTGTCATTATTTTATTTAGACATATAAAATATAATTTATTCTAATTAAAGTTTTGAAGACATGATAAATGGATATCGTAATAAGTACTTTCTATTCATAATTGAGTTGATTTTTTAGTTATCTTGTAAAGTCACTTTTTTTGTTGAAGATAAATAGAGTTAACAAAAAAATAATTTTTTGAGATAATAACTATTAGTTAAATGATTATGTGGAATAAACACTTCATATTTTTGGAAAAATTTATGTATGCGAGAGTTTATCGCATAAATATATTAATTACATTAAATATATCACCTCTTTTTATTATACACATAAGCATCAAATGAAACTTATACAAGGTGTTATAGCTTCTTATAATGAGCGTCTGTGAATACCACAAAAACTTGTTCATTTTATTTAATTAAAAATAAAAATGTCTAGTAAAAACGCTTTATCTTTAACATGAAGACATTTCATTGAATTTTACATGAGATATTTTTCTTTAACCATAATAGTATCTTGAAAATATTATCTCTTTCTTACATTGAGATCTTTGGAATATGCCTATTTATTCACAATATAAGATTAACATTTATCCAAATAGAAAGGCCCTTTTGCCCTTGCTGGAAGATGTTGAAAGGAGTCGAAAGAAGAATTTTTTTTGACTGTTCATAGCCAGTTTTACCAGGTGATCCGCTACTTCGTTAGCCTCTCTAAAGTAGTGAGTTGCTTTAACATTAGCTTGTTTCATTCTTTGTTGTATCTCCTCAATAATGAAGTTCAGCTTGTAGTTGGATTGCTGGTTGTTCACAATCATCGGAAATAGGATCAAAGAGTCTGTCTCTTTGGTGAAGGTTCTTCAGAATTTTCAGAAGGCAGAGGCTTAGTCCATAACTGGCAGCCTTAGCTTCTGCTTATGTTCTGCTGCAACAACTCGAAGCTGAGGAGAAAACCAAGATGAGATTGCCTCTATCATCCCTCAAAACTCCCCTCATAACAGATTTTCCACTAGCTGGGCAGTAGCTTCCGTCAGTTTTCAATTTAAGGATGCCATTTTCAGGGAACTTCCAGCATACACAAAGTGATCCAAGGTAATGTTGAACCAACTTTTGGATAAGCTTTAGCAATTGTACTCTGAATGTTCCAGCCAACCTGTTGGATCATCATACATCTGTTGTAATTCATTTTGCCTCCATATTACTACACTCGGACCTTTGTTTCCGAATCTCCAAACAGATAAGGCCTGGTATAGTTTAAAGAACTAGCTTGTGGATGGAGTTATTTGATTTTTGATTCCACCAGTTGTAAATTCTGATTCCCAGTGGCCGTCCAAAGTGCTTCCACACATATTGAGCTGTGCCTCTCCATGAAGAGGAACATGTTGCATTGATTATCTTCTTAGGGAGAATGCAAAAGTTGCATAGAGTATCCTTCAGAATATTAAATCTGCTTATGACTTCGTCAAAGGAAAGTTTGCCCTGCCAGAATTTCCAAACGAAAAATTAAATCTTAAAAGGAATGTTGGAGATCCAATGTTCCATACCTGAGCAATAGTGGTTTGTGGTTTCCTTTGTCAAATCAAACTCCAAGTTGAATTGTTGGAATATTTCCCAGGTCCCAAAAGACCTTGTCTTGAGTGTCATACTTGCCAATTCCAATGGTCTTGATATGCTGAATTGTGCTATCTCATAGGATGCTCTGCATCTTTGCATTGTCCCAAGTTCCATTGGTAATGAAATGTCTTACTACAGTCTTGGTACTCTTCTCTGTTTCATACTGTTTCATGGTAATCATTGGCTAGAGGACCTTTGCAACTCCAGTTGTCTCGCCAAAAACTACAATTTCCAAAAGGATAGTAATCAGAAAAGAAGATTGTGGAGAGAGTATATAAACGAAGTATTAGTGTTGTCAAAAACTCAGACGCAAGGTGCAAAACAGGTTGAGTGCTTCACCCTCACTTAGCTGACAGTTTAGTGCAGCCACAAAGGTACTAAAGCATACACCTTATCACCAATGGACTTTATCCTAAGGCTAAACAATAACTTAATTGTAAAACTCTAATTCTTTTATCCTTACTAAAATTTTCATTTGTACTCATAATTATTATTCTTAAATCACATTCAGCTTATTTTACTTTATCCTTCATTGCACCCTTTCCACTAAAGTTCATGCTTTAATTGTCCTTTGCGTTTAAAGGCTTAAGTCCTACCAAAGCTTAAGCATTTTGTCTTCGATAACACTCCCGAGTATATCAGAAGTACTAACCATGCATAATTTTTTCTTCTATATGCAACAAGCAACGGCTCTTGTCCTTCATATTTTCAACATGCAACTGATATCAAGTTACAACTTACAAGTATGGGGTCTACACCTATATACTGCACATGAAGACTTCTCTTTTCAACAAGCACAAGATATGGTCCATACTTTTAATCCGTTTGACATGCACATGTACATACTAGAATACAAACTCTAGACATGGCAGAAGCATATTACAGCAAGAACATATACACAAGCACATGTACAATATCTAATGGTTCAACTTAGTGAATTCCAGTTTAATAAAAAACAATCTGCTATACATACTTCTGACTGGCTAAATCTAATCGAAATGAAGTTCATGATGTACAAGTTTATAGAGAAGAATTTCTCACACTAAGTGCAGAGTATGCAGCAGCATCGGGTATTACGCCTGCCTCTATCATCTGATTGTATAATCGGAGGGCTTCACCTGATCTGCCTTCTTTTGATAAGACAGAAATCACAGCTGTGTAAGTCACAACATTCGGAACTAAACCCTTTGTAGGCATCTCGTTGAAAAGCTTCAGAGCATCATCCACATTTCCTGATTTGCATTCCCCGTGTACAAGTGAGGTGTATGTATAGACGTTAGGTATCAAGTCCTTAGATTCCATGACAATTCTTAGCTTATAAGCTTCATTCATCATACCTTTCTGGCAATAACCATCTATCAGCACAGTATATGTATTGGTATTAGGCTTAACTCCATTACTTTCCATCTCAATAAGTGTTCTTTTAGCTTTAACAAAATTTCCTTGCTTACAATAACCATCTATCAGCGCAGTGTATGTTGTCGTGTTAGGCTTAACTCCTTTAGTTTCCATCTCAATAAGTGCCCTTTTTGCTTCAATAAAATTTCCGTGCTTGAAATAACCATCTATCAGGGCGTTGTATGTTCCCGTGCTAGGCTTAATTCCCTTAGTTTCCATCTCACTACGTATCCTTTTTGCTTCAAAAAAATCACCCTGCTTGCAGTAAATATCAATCAAAGACGTATAAGCGAATACATTTGGAGCTACACCTCGATCCACCATCGAGAGCAACAACCTCTTCGCCTCGTCATGCAAATCTAGCTTACGCAGGCCAGTAGCAATAATATTATAAGCATTTGCATCAGGCTCATGTCCTTCATCCTCCATAATTCTCTGTAACCTCAACGCTTCATCCACATTACCCTGCTTACAATAACCATCCATCATCGTATTAAATATAGCTCGATTAATCCAAATTCCCTTGCTTTGCATCTCATTAACCAGAACTTCAGCTTCTTGCATTAGTCCAGCCTTGCACAAACCATTTATCAAAGCCCCATATGTGTGACCATCAGGAACAAGTCCTCTCCCAGTCATTTCGTCGAACACTTGATATGCCTTCCTAACATTACCTAACTTACAATAACCACTAATCATAGATGTGTATAAATGAACATCTGGCTTTACACCCTTCTCTTCAATTTCCATAAATAATCTCTTCATTTCTCCAAATTCTCCGAAAGTTGAATAACGTTTAATCAAAAGTGTATAACTTTTCGCGTCGAAATCCCATCCTTCCTTCTCCATTGTCCTCAAAATTACCTTCACAATAAAAAAATCTGGTTTCTTTATACATGTATTTAATAGTTTTTTATAAGTGCAATTATTTGGTTTCACAAATTTTTCATCCATAAACTTTCTTGCCTTATGAAACTCCCCCATTTTACACAATTCATCAATTACCACTGTCATCGAATAAACTGTAAATTTCACTTCAAACTTAACCATCTGCCGGAAAAAACTCGAACAAGGAAGCATATCGTTTTTTCCTTTTCATAGCAAATACACCATATGAGCTCCATTAATCATTTATTTCAATGGTTACCGGAGGAAATAAGTCACCGGCTAAAAGACGCCACATACATGTTTTCCGGCGACAGTGACTGATTCCGACGAGGCAAAAATGTGTAAATTGAAGTTCTTCAGGACTTGGGGGGAATATGAGTGAAATGAATTTTAGACCTTGTATGGTTTTGAAAGAGTCGAAATTGGCCCCATATACTTTCAAAAGGTTCAATTAAGTCCTCATATTTGACAGGAAGTCCTTTTAACTATTTAACTCACTTTAGTCAATCATTTGTGTAATTATCCCATTTTATCAACTCAATTTTAATCTCATATATGCAGTTGAAAACAATTTCAAATAATATGGTAGTATTTATTTAGTCCTTTAATTCAATTTCAATTTATTTCTCCTACTTTCGTTTTTAATTTAAAGAAAATAACTTACCTTTTTCTTATTCTTTTATTCCATTAGATGATATTATTTAGACATGGTAAGGACAACAAGAAAGAGTATAGAGAATTCAATGGAATATTTACTCATACAACAAATGAAGTAACCTTCATTCTTGGAATCATTATATTGTTAGCATCAATTTTAGAACAATCATTAAATTACATAAAACTATTATAACAACAATAATAACATATCCAATGTACGTAATATCACAAGTGAGATCTAGAAAGTTGATGTGTACGCAAACATTATCTCTATCTTGTAAAGATATAGAAACTGTTTATGAAAGACCCTCGACTTAATATATGTACACACCTCAAGAAGCACAATGAATTAAGCCAAGAATTGAAAACCTATTTAATTTTTTGTTGTTCTCCATGAACTTGAAGTTGTTTGTGCAAACATCATTTAGTGGCTGATGATGATGATGATCAGGAGGCTCTGCAAGAACTTGAACTTTGACAATAGATCCATCTTTGATATTATAAACAGATAAAAATTGATCACTTTTCATTTCTTTAGACTTGTGATAAAGTCTCATGTATTCATCTCCCCATACCTTTTTGATTATTTTCATCAATTCTCTTACACTACTTTTTTCTCTAACTTGAGCATAGAATTCTGATGTTGGAGACTCAAATTTGATCTTCATAATTCTTTGTTCTCTAGCCATTGTTTGTACAAAATAGGGGGAGGAAGAAATTGAAGATTTAAATAATATAAAGTTGTCTTGGAATGTTGAGAGGATATATCAATGTTATTGAGTATACTATAAATAAGCTTTTGGGATGGGATATTGGTACTTTGCTTAATGGGATAAAGATAATAATCTCTTTTTATTTAAGATTAATTTTGTCTCATTTTTAATTTGAGGTGTTAATTAATCATGGAATTGGTTTATCTTATATAAGATAAGATAGAGTAATATCTTATAAAATATCTCAACTCAAAAGATATCCTTTGATTATTCCATCTCACGTACCAAACAATTTGTTAAAGGTTTAATTTCGTAACGTAATTTAAATTACTATATCACACATCATTAATATTTCTTAATAGGCACAAAATGTAATAGTGTTCACATGAATATATATCTATCCAAATATATATTTTATATCCCGGTTTTTGACGGTATATGGGAGAGACAAGTTTAGGATTTTAAATCTACTAATTTAATCGGATTATTTAGGTACCAAATACCACATAATGGCTAGGGGAAAATAATACTTTAAAGCTTTGTAAACAAAGAATAAATATGTAAATTGACAAAAATTAATGTTTAATCTTCGTACTTTATATTCCTTTCTTTCCACTTAAGGCAACGACTTCCTTTAAGGGGTTAGGGGATTGGTAGTAAACTTAATTGGATTGGAATGGAGAAAACAAAGCATTATATAGTACTTTTTAGTCAATAACAATGCACACGCAATTATGATTATGACATATTAAAAAAATAATACATGTCATTTTAAATTAGACATGTTTTATTTAGATTTATCCTGAATCATCAGTTATCTTAATTACTAATTCCTTGAACTTGAATATTTGATATTGACATTTATCCTCGGAACTATGAATAATTTTAATTCATAACAAATTAAAGCTTCGCGCAAATCTAATTTTTCTTAGTTGGTAGTTTGCAAGTTGTTGGCTGCTGGTTTGGTTACATAGAATGAGAAGACTAGTAGGATAAATTTTAAGATATTTATTTATACAAACTTAAATTTGTTTGGTGTGTGTGATGATTAGTTTGACTAGTTTGGACAAATTCTTCTTCAAACGCGGCGACACACACAACTCTAAAAGTTTGTTAGGATAAATATAGACATTTTTATCCTAATTTGAGTTTCTTTCAAAAATTATATTTTAATTTAAAACTTTACAGGGTAAAAATCTATATCTTTATTATTTTTATTTCATTAATTGTATATTATAGCTTTGTTAAAACTAACCATGAATATATTATGTAAGTCTACAAAAAATTCAATTCATCCCCTTTTTTAAGTTTCAGTAAGTGATCCCCTTAGATATTATGTAAATTATGCTCTTCTACTCATGAATATATTTTTCCTCCATATAAATCCTCGTAAATGGAACTCCGACCAGCTTTTTCCTGCCAACAACAGGAACAAGGCAAGAAGACCCCCTCGCACCCTACATATTTATCATCTGTATGGAATCTCTCTGAGACTACTCGCCATTCAAGAAAGCCTTTGGCAACCGGTTAGGATAGGTAGATTAGGAGTTCCTATATCTCACCTTCTTTTTGCGGATGATTATAATTAATTAAGAAACTCACAAAATTAGTGGTTGGATGAATTTTTAAAAAAGAAATGAAATACCATGACGAAAAGGAATTCCCTTTTATTCCTTTTTTTTGGGCTTCCCCACAGCATCGGGTCCCGGTTCAATCAAATTCGCATAGTGTAAGACTTATTCAGAGAGAAAACAATTTCTAACAAAGATTTTATTTATATTCAAGAAATCCGAGACTTCTAACTATGAACTTAAGGATAGATAGATAGATCGTATCTATTCCATTACAACCCTAAAAGGTTTTGTAAAATATTTATTGAATTACCATCGCTCTCCTCTAACTATTGGTTCATCAACTAAATACTTAAGTTTAGAGAAAGGCGATTCAAAGATCTAAAGTCAGTACATTCAGAATCAGAATCTAATCTCAAAGCATAACCAATTGATATCCAACAACTAAGTAAAAAACAAATTAAATCATCACAAAAATTATAAGCATAAAACAAAATCACAACATAAAAATTCCCATTGATCAATCCAACAACATCAAATTACATTTTTGTTTCATCAACTCAATACCATAATATCTGGTCCTACACCACCACAACTTCTAAGAAAAAATAATCTTAGATGAACTTACAATTTTAATCGTCTTTCACGGTTCTTCAGCAAAGACAGTGACTTTGATAACGGAGCCATTTTTAACACCATATGTAGACAAAGTCTGATCACTCTTCATTTCAACAGAATTATGGCTTAGTAACATATAGTCACTTCCCCATACCTTTTTCACAATTTTGATCAAATCTTTCACTTTATCACTTGCTTTCACTTCAACATAAAATTCAGAAGTAGGTGACTCCACTTTCACTTTGATTTTTTGTTCTGCTCTAGCCATCTAGGGTTAAAAAAAATGGGGAAAAATTGTTGATAAAATAATGAAAAAGGTACAAGATTTTATAGAGAAAATTTAGTTTTACTCAAAAGCCAGCTGTATCCTAGGCATAATATATATATAGACAAAAAGTTGTCAAAGATAAAGACAAATTAAAACTTTGGCTTAAATGTATTTTGGTTGGTTGGTATTTTGAATTATTTTATCTCTTTAGATAAAAAAGAAATAAATATAGTCAAATCTCTCTTTAGTAATATTGTTTATTTGAATAATATTATTGGACTACTATAACAAAATAATCCTATAAAATAAATATTATATACCATAATATAAAAAATTAGTTCCCAAAGAAAAAAATTGGCCATTATAATAAATAGAGAGGACTGATTGTATAATTTGAATTATATATGATAAAAGTCTTTTTATAAAAATTATAACTTGAAGTTTACACAGTTAAATTTCTAATTTCTGTATAAAGATGTTATTTGTTTGATATTTTTTTGTTCCTATAACATAACATAAAAAGTTAGCTTCACTTTTTTTTTTGCCATTATAATGTGATGTGTTAGCTATTTTTGTTTTTTTGCCACTATAATGTAATGTTTTAATTGGTTTCTTGTCTGGTATTTCATATTCATTATAGTAAAATATTGTTATAAAGATTTTTTTTTTTGATAAACGCTATAGAAAATATATAATTCTTATAAAAGTTTGATTGTAATTAAATTATATATTTTGTATAACAAAAGTATTTTTTTTTTTAAGAATAAAAAAGGATTTTCCATGATGTGATCATTTTATGTGTTTGATTACCATGAAATCCATCAATATAATCATCGATTTTTAATATTACTAGTTTGGTGTAAGTGTTTTGCATACGTATCTTGCGTCATATCAATAAAATTATTTTTAAAAAATAGAAAATGATGTTAAAATAAATGGTATATCTATCTAAATTATTAGAATTTATACTGGAAGGTTAAAAAGTTATTTAAATAAATGTGAGCCTCTTTTTTTAATTATTTTTTTGTTTACCATGTAATATAAAAAAAAAAATTGATTTTAAAGTCTTAAATGTTAGAACTTTTAATATAGTTCAAAAAAGGAAAGATTTAAAAAGCAAATTTTTGGTCAACTTTAAGTTACTAAATATATATTAGGAGTTCTTACCAATTACAAATAAGTAAAGACTTAATAGTTATACTTATAATAATTTCAAAATCCTCAAGGATAATAACTAAATGAAAAATTATTTGAGAAAAATAATAAATAACAATTTTGTCTATGATAAAATCTTTTAATGGAGGAAAAATATACAATCAACAATATAGTAAAATATATATTTTAAAGATTAACAATTATCTATTTATATTATATTCAAAGCATGTACGTGAATTTTTATTTTAGGTTTTAACCTTATTCTTTCAGAAGGACTTTTGGGAGAAAAACTATGGAGAAGCCACCAGTGTTTTTTTTGTATTTTATCTGGAGATTAGTAATTAGTGATTATTATCATACATTTAGTATTTTAGTGTGATATACAAATAATATCACAATTATGGTATAAATAATGTCGAAATTACTAATTCCAAAATTTAAAATTGAGAAAAGTATCTGAAATATATTCGAACTTTGACCGAAATTGCTGTAACAATACCTAACTTTGAAAAAAACCTTTTACCTCCTGCACCATTTAATAGTGTATTTTAAAGGTATATATGTGTCCACGTGGACATCATAAATATTGCATTAATATAAATAGTAATGTGTCCACGTGAACATCATAAATATTGCATTATTATAAATAGTAATGTGTCCACGTGGGCACATATATACCTTTAAAATACACTATTAAATAGTGCAGGGGTAAAAGGTCCTCCATAAAGTTTGGTATCGTAACAATAATTTCGGTCAAAGTTGAAGTCTTTTCCCCTAAAAATTCAATCAAACTAGAAATATAATTATTCTGAAATTATTATTTGTAATCCCACCAATCAAATCAACCCTTAGAAAGCCTTTGTTTTCCAATTACTTATTTGGACCGAATTGGATGAGAGGGCAAATTCACAATTTATTATTGTTTTCCGTTTGAAGTACTTAAGGACAAAGTCGTTAAGGTTCGATAAGAATATGTCATTTTGGACTTTTTGCAAATAACAAAATGTTTTAATCCAGCAAAAAAATATATATATAATGCGTGAAGATTCTTCTTTTCTACATTATTCCGGAAAATAGGGTTTTTAAGAGAAAATCATAAATAATTTTATGTGAATGTTTGATTATCATATACCTATATTTGTTCATAAATACTACATAAAGGTGTTTTCTTTTCGTATCAAACTCAAGTTGCAATGTTGCTGCCAAGCATATCATTCGTAATTGATTGCATAGTTTCCCTTATCATTCGTAATTGATTGCATAGTTTTCCTAACATATATTTATGACAAAAAATATATTTTCAAATAAATTTCCTAAGAATCGATCACTATTCTAAATATTATAGGTGTAAAATTGTTGTTCAATGTTTATAACGTCAGAATATGGAGGGCGTAGGTTGTTTCCATCCTGAATATTTTGAATTCTTGTGTGTAGTGCATGGGCGTCCATATCTTCCAAACGATCATATAGTATGATTACTCATCTTATATAAAATCAATGAGCAGATCTCATCTATCCTTTATAAAAGGTCATGTGTTTGAGCGAGAACATATTTTTTTTCCATTGGTTAAAAAATTCAAAAAATATTTACTTTTTAAAATTAATTTTTTTTTTAATTCAAATAGTAAAAACAAGTCGCATTATTTCCTCCGGACTAACAACCACCCACCCCATCATCCAACCATTTGTCTATTGTGGACCATGACTTAACAAAGACTAGTACTGGTAGTATTAGGAAGAAACAAAATAAACCAAAAATTCCATCTTATTTGTGGCCCAAAATACCAGATTCTAATTAATGTTCGACTAATTTTGAATTAGAAATATATATAAAGGGATTTACAAAAGTAATATATCTATCATACCTAGGATTTAAAATTGTAACCAAAAGCAAATTTTGAATTCCTTTTACCATTATATTAAAATCTTTCTTATGGCAAAGGGATTAAAAGGTTTATATATAATTAAAATAATTCATTTTTATCCTATTTATACCATATAGTTTTTATTCTATATACTTCTGAACTTGATTCCTGTTTCCAGGTGCAGAAAATAGGAAGAAATGAAATTTCAATTATGCAAAAGAATTACTAATTAATAAAAACTAGTAGATTCAAAAAATAATTATTATAGTGGACCAAGGTAGGCAGGGTATATAAAAAAATGCAACAATATCACACGTGAGATTTATATTTGTGTGATTTTAACTAATTATTTAAAAAATTGTCTTTGTCGTTATATATATATATATATATATATATAAAATAAATAGTTTATTTTATTTATTAATATAGTATAATTTTTGACATAAAAAAATCCAATTAAATCTAAGCATGGTGTAATATTAAGGTAAATTTCATAAATAGCCATTTATCGGTCTTCGTAATTGTAAAAAAAAAAAACAGTTATCATATAGTTTCAAATTCCGCTCATGTAATTGTTATAGAATTTTGGGAGAAGTGACAGAAATGGTCCCTTATCTTTGATAATAGGTTCAGATTAGTCTTCTAAGTATTATTTAAGCAGTTATGGTCATTTAAGATCACCAAAAGTGAGCATTTTTAATATTTACCAAACTATAATAGCTAAATTTAACATGAGAAAAGGTAATCATAAATACCAGAATTTTTTTTATCAAAATAATTATGACATAAAAAATTACACCAGACACAAAAAATAGACAAAAAAATAATAACAGAAATTTCTCCTCGAAAAATTGCTACAGACTATTGAAATAAACCAAAATAACATAAACTACTAAAATTGTATTCCAAATATGAGTTCCCGTTAGATATTTTATATCTTCACAGTCGGATTAAAATTTAACTATGAAAATTTGATAAATATTCGATAGAGAATAAAAAAAAATCTCACTTTAAAGAAATTAAAAGATCAAAACTACTCAAACAATAAGTAAGATTCTATTTAAACCTAACGTAAAAAAAATAAAAAAATTAAATATATTTTTAAAAAATTTACTTGTGAAATTTGAAACTCCACAATATTAATCCCTTTACTTTAACTTTTAATTCGTAGGTAGCCTTGTCCTTGCTAGTGGATATGGGATCAACATGGGTTGTGTGGTGTGGTTGTTTGACCTTTAATCATAAGTTTTAGGTTCGAGTTTTAGATTTTAAAAAAAATTCTTTTGAAAGCCTCACTCACAAATGAATTTTGCAGTGCCTCAAATTTAATCGAAGCGCTAATATAACCTCCATACACCAAATAAAAAACAAAAAACAAAACAAGAGGATATGGGAATAGGATAATGCTTTTCTCAACTTTAAAGGAAAAAAAACAAGAGGATATGGGAATAAGGAAAATTTGATGCAAGTCAAGTGACAATGTCCCCATTTGGAATATACAAGCAACTCTTTAATGGAGTATATAGAAAATATTACTATTTTTAATATTTTAAAATAATTTTACAGTGTTTATATAAAATTTTAAAAAAAAATTAAAAATTATGTTAAAATTCTTATCTTACAATTTTTAATTTGGAAAACATAAGGGATAAATCTATTCGAACAGGCTCTACTACTACTATGTCAAATATGAAAGGGACACACTTATACTATATTAAGGTTTTATTACCTCCGAATTTATTTTATAAATAATTTTCTACCCTTTTTCGACCTACGTGGCACTATCAATCAGATAGCTTGAAAAAATTGTCAACATACGTTGAACCCAGAAGATAGTGCCACGTAGACCAAAAATGAGTAGAAAATTATTTATAAAATAAATTTAAGGATAATAGGACATTAGTATAGTATAAGTGTGTCTTTGAAATTTCGAAAATAAGTTGGGTTACTTATACATTTTCCCAATATGAAATGAACATTTGGGGACTTGATTTTCAAGGCCTATGAAAAAGCAAAGGGTCACGAGCCAAGTAGGAATAGGGTGTATGTTTTTTAATCTTTTTGTTTGTTTGTTGACTTTCTTTTATAAATTTATATTATAAATCATGAATAAATACTCGAACGTAATCGTAATAATAGATTGAACCAATACAATTGAATATTATTATTATTATTATTATTATTATTATATATAAGTGTCAAAAAGTTCACTAAATTACAAGGTAATCCAATTGGCCTTCCATCAAAACAAGAGAATTAAAATATATACCTAGGTAATATATAATTTTAAGTGACCTTTTTTTTTATATATATAGTTTCTAGGTCAGTGTCATAGCAATTTGCAATGCTCTTTCACGTCACATTAATTAGAAATAAAGCGTTATTTTACTTGGGGTATGTCCAAAAGTTTAATAGTTGTGTGTTTGTGTGTATTACATTTTAGCTAAGAATAAGTAGCACTCTTTTCGTCTCAATAGATGTGGTACCGTTTGATTAGATATGAAATTTGAGAAAATAAGAGAAGACTCTATTAAATTTATTATTACCATATTGTCCTTGTTAAAGACAATTTGGTGCTTACTTTTAAAAAATTTAAGAAATAAAAAAGATTTTGTTATGTTAAGCAAATTGTTCTTATTAAAGTCACTTTAATGCTTACTTTTAATTAACGTTTCTTTACAATTAAGTTTAGAGTACGACCCAAGTGTAAGAAGATGATGCCATCAATTAGTGGTTAAATAAGAAAAGGTAATATTCTTTGGAGGACAAATTTAAAAAAATATATCGCATAAATTATGACCGGGAAAAATACTTTTAGATAGTTGTGTAATTCAAATAGTGGACTTGAAGTGCCAACAAAAAGCCTTTGCTACCAACTGGCATATCTAGGGCCTTAAGTAAAGAATACTCAAAGTAGCAATGGGCTGCCTTATTCAATAGGGCTGAAAATATTCTTATTCAAATTTGAATTTTAAAAAAAGTATAATTTATGAATTTCGGATATATCACTGGACTTTCGGATATATCAATAGACGTCCGGATACATAGGCAAAGGATGTATCAAAGAGGGGAGGGATGTTGAGGGATAAGACATCCAGATACATAGGGGAGAGGTGTATCTGAGAAGGGAGGAATGTATCAAAGAGGGGATAGGATCCAGCTACATAGGGGAGATGTATCTGAGAGGGTAGGGATAGGGATGTATTAACGAGAGGGAAGTGATGTTAGGACCGAAATAAGCAGGTGTAATGTGGAAGCTAGCAAAGCAAACCTCGAAAGACCACGAGTAAGAAGACAAACGAGAAACACACCAAAAGAGACAGATTTAACGTGGTTCAGTCAATCGACCTACGTCCACAAAGGAGATGAGCAATCCACTATAAATATGAGAGTACAAAATATAGAGAGAAACAACATAGGTACACAAAATTCTCCTCCATAACCGCAACTCTCAAAACCCTAGGACTACATTGTGAATGCTGATTAAGTTAGAAGGAACAAGTCTATATTTATAGAGTCCTAAACCTTTCCTACAAGAAAAGGACTAGTTAAAATATTAAAACATTTTCCCAAAAGGAAAACCTATTTATGGTAAGAAATCAGGGAAAATAAATGACAACAAGTGATGTATCCGAGAAGAGATTTTTTTTATTTTTTAAATGGTAGGGAACTTTAGAGATTATGATAAAATAAGAGGTATATTTGGATAATTTTTCCTAAAAAATATCTGATAGCGGAAAGATCTTAATCATATATTCAAGTGCCCAAATTAAACAAGTCGTAACTTGAGCGTTAGTTTTAATTTAGGGAAAATTGTACATAATGACAAACTATTAATTCAAATTAAATGGTATAACCACACTTTGATTTAATTGTGTCTTGTAGCAAACTGTTTGACAGTCGCCACTCTCCCTCTCTCGCTCGCTCTCTCTGTGCTCGCTTCTCTCGCTTTATACACAGAATTGTATAAATTGTGTTTCTGTTTGTATAAAGCGAGAAAAAAATTATACATACACATGCAAATACATATATATTCATCCTATACACTTATAATTATACAATACAAATATTCTCCTGCCCAGTTCTCTTTTGCCTTTCTCTCTTTCTCGTTTTATACAAACACAGATTATACAAATATAATGTAT
>JAJOOO010001095.1:0-28122 GCA_029582685.1 Solanum piurae | reverse complement strand
CCCCCCATTTTTATATAACGACTACCGAGTTAAATATTTGCTATTGACAATATTCTTCCATATTCTCTGTGGGATCGACCCCGACTCATAGTTGGGTAAATATATTGCATACGATCGTTTATATTTCTTTTCAAGAAGTATATTTGAACGTTATCAATCTTCTTTTGTGACTGGAAGTAGCTAGTGGCCACATTGTCCGTCTTGACCACGAACTTGGATCCTAGTAAGTAATGTCTCCACGTGTGTAGGCAATGTACAATGGCCATCATCTCCTTCTCTTGCACCATGTAGTGTTGTTTCGTCTCATTGAGTTTGCGGCTCTCGAACGCTATTGGGTGCCTCCCTTACATTAGGACTCCCCTAATGGCGAAATCTAAAGCATCCGTATCCTTACATTAGGACTCCCCTAATGGCGAAATCTAAAGCATCCATATGTACCTCAAAGGTCTTTGAGAAATTGGGCAGCGTCAATACCGAATCTTCTGTCACCGCGGCCTTGAGACTTTCAAATTCTTTTTGGCACTCCTCGCTCCAAACCCATGGCTTATTCTTCTTTAACAGCCCGACCAGTGGAGCGACCTTAGCGGAGTAGCCACTGATGAACCTGCTATAGTAGTTCGCAAGTCCAAGAAATTATATCATCTCCGTCACCTTTGTGGGCGCCTCCCACTCTTGGATCGCCCTAATCCTCGTCCATGTACAGTTCGCCTTGGCTATTAATATGTCCCAAGAAGTGTACCTCATGCTGAGCGAACTCACATTTCTCTCGCTTGATATATAGTTGGTTCTATCGTAAAACTTAGAAACCTTTTTCAAGTGCTCCACGTGCTCCTCCAAGGTGTTACTGTAGATGACAATGTTATCCAAGTATACTACCACAAACTAGTCCAAGTAAGAATGAAAGGTTTTGTTCATCAACGTGCAAAAGGTGGCGGGTGCATTGGTTAGGCCGAAGGGAATCACCAACCACTCGTAGGCTCCGTATCTCATCACACACGTTGTCTTTGGCTTATCCCCCTCCGCGATGCAAACCTGGTAGTATCCCTTCCGAAGGTCCACCTTGGTGAAATACTTGGTATGTCCAAGTCTATCAAACAAATCGACAATAAGAGGGATAAGGTACTTATTCTTGATTGCTACCTTGTTAAGCACCCGGTAGTCGATGCATACTCGCAATGACCTATCCTTCTTCTTTTGGAACACAACTGACGCTCCATAAGGTGCTTTGGACGGGTGAATGTTACCGGCCTTGAGGAGTTCCTTCAGTTGCTTCCTTATCTCCTCTAACTCGGGTAGAGCCATACGGTAGGGTTCATGTGCGGGTGGCTTGGCTCCAACCTCCAACTCGATCTTGTGATCTACCTCGCACCTAGGAGGTAGAGTCTTTGGCAGCTCGTCCGGCGTCACACCCTTGTTTTCTTCAAGGACCCTCTCTACCATCAGTGGCAAAGGCTCCTTAGCACCATTGTCTTCTCCCGAACTTGCAATGGTGGCTATGAATGTCGGCTCCCCTTTATTAAGGCCTTTCACGATCTGCATGACCAACAATTGGGCATGTCCTTCCTTCTTTGGCACCTTGGCTAGAGGTAACATGCATGAGCCTTCCCGCTCCATGACCATGAGTCGTTGGAGGTAGGGACACCTTTGGAAGAACTCTTGCCCAAGAATAATGTCAAGATATCTAAAGGAGCTACGATAAAGTAGGTTTTACCTTGCCACATGTGATGCTCACTCATTGGGAAACTTCACACACCGGAGTTGGTGGTGCATTGATTATCTTGAGGCAAGCGTTGCTTGGATTGTAACTTAGCCCTAACCTCGTTGCCGCTGTCTTGGTCATGATGTTGGCTTCGGCCCCGGAGTCTACCATGGCATGAGCTGGTCGTCCATTGATGGAGATGTCTACATACTGCGTGCTGAAATCTCCCAGCTTCTTCGTCTGCTTGGCTATAGCCCCGCATAGTCCAACCATGCCTAGTTGCGTCATGCCCACATCTTGAACTTGCTCTTGTACGTCCTTCTCCTTTCGCTTACATAGAATGGCACCAAGGTTCTTCATCTTGGAGAACTTGAAATAGCCATGCGGTCCACCACATATGTAGCAACCATCTCATTTGGTGGTTTGCATCTTTATCTCCGTATAGTTCTAGCTCTCGAACCGCTTGTCGTCCAACTTATAGGAGTCGTGTTGCTTAGGGTGTGCTTGTTGCTCTTTGCCTCGGCCACAATCTCCCCCACCTTTAGCATTACTAGTCATGGTGTCCTTCGCCTTCGCCTTGTCATGCCTGTCATGATTGAAGTCGGTCAAAGCTTCAGCTTGTGTAATGGCCTCATCGATGGTCTTGCCTTTTCACCTCTCCACTTTGTCTTGGCCAAATTTTGCAATTCTTCCATAATATGGAACAACATGTCTTTGTCCATGAGGTTGGAAATCTGAAATGTGAGAGTGGTGAACTCCTTCACGTACGCCTGAATGCTACCCGTTTGCTTCGATTCCCTAAACTTGCGCTTGACGTCATAGATGATGTTGTTAGGGAATAATGCTTTCTTGAACTCTTCTCGAAATTGCTCCCAAGTTTTGATGGTGCATAGCCCCTTCCCTATCTCGGACTTCTTATATCTCCACCCTAGCATGGCCATATCTGAAAGATAAGACACGACAATTTTGATCTTGATTGTATCGCTCCTCACCCGACTACACTTAAAGTAATTCTCCAAGTGCCATAAAAAGTTCTCCACCTCTTGGGAGTCACAGACAATTTCGAATATAAGTGGCTTGGGAACCTCGACCTTGGCCTCCTTATCCCGGTCGGATGACGTAGATCCTTCAACTTCTGCTCCCTTTTTTAGTGCCTTCATCTCGACTCTCATGGCTTCAATTGTACTTAGTGCATTCATGAGCCTGCACTCCAAGGAAGTGATGGCCTCCTTCATCTCAAACTTTGCACACTGGCATCCCTCCAACTCCTTGTGGATGTTGTCGGTCTCCTCAAGGGTGAAGTCCTTCAGAGCCTTAAACTTGCCATCGAGCGTGTTCAAATGCCGACTTAATATCTCCATGGCCTGCCTCGCTGTTTCAACCCTTGTGACCCATTCCTCTATGGCGGTGACGTCAATGGCCTCCTCACCAAGTTTATCGTCACTTGCTTCGGTGGTCAAAGGTGGGTGAGATGTTAGCGCCTCGCTTGGTGTTGGGTCAAGCAGTATTTCCTCACTACTCTTGTGGTGCTTCTTTCCCTTGCAGTTCTTTTGTCCACCATCCAGCCTAACGTTGGTGGTGCTAGCGGTGTTTACGTCTCATTCGTTAGACATTCCTTTAGTAGCAAGCCTTTGCTCTGATACCACGTTGTCACAGACTTAGAGTCTCACTAATGTTCTGTGCGGCACTCAAAAACTTACTCACGAATCTTTCACGTTCTTGTAAGCTCAAGTAAGCCTTTTGAAGCTAGATCACTAAAAGAATGTAAAGAAAGACAAGAGAACTTTGAAAGAAGGCTTTGTATTGCTTTGTGTAAGATTGCTTATAACTTGGGTGATGAGCTTACAAATGGGAGGCCCTCTATTTGTGCTACTCCCTAGGGGCCTTTCTGTAAATAATATTTACAATAAAAGTCCCTCTATATTTATACTTTGGTCCACATTCTAGAATTCTCTACAATATCTTGGAAATTCTAAAAACTTCTTGAAAATATCTAGGGGATTCTATAATTTTCCATTAGCCTCTCCATAACTCTAGATTCTTCTCCCCTATTTCGGTGCCGAATTTGAGAAGTAAAGTTGTGGGACATGACATTAGGCTAGTCTAGTATTAGATGAAATATCAGCATGGTGAGTGCTAGGGAAATCTTGGAAAGGATTGAGTACTATGTTTAAACTTGGGTTCATATTTATATTATCTAAAACACTAAAGTGTCCATAAGGTGGTTAGGAAGTGAATTTGTGTAAGTAGATCTCATGATATCGAACTTGGAATGAAGGGATAAGTTTAGAACGTCAAAGTTTGAAGGTCTATTGTGAATTGTGGACTTTTGGGAGGGTTTCTGAGTTCTGTCATGTGCAACCCCCTATAGAGAGTATCACACTTCTATAGAAGAAATACATAATTCCTTCTATAGCGGGTGATTCCACTATGGCGGCATTGCTATAGAAGGGTTTGTCACAATTTTATGTAGTAAATTCCCCAAAATCACCCAGTATTTGGAAAATACATTATAGAGAAGAGAAAGGGCGATCTAGGGCATTTTTTCTTCAGTTTCCATCATTTTCATTGATAAAGGTAAGTTAATTTCTCCCCTAACTTGGTAATTTAATTCTTGGGCCTTCGAATCTATGCTGATTATCATGGGGGGTTGTTTGATTTAAAGGTTGACAACCCCTAGTTTGGGTAGGGATTGTGATGAAAATGGCCTTGGATTTAGGATTAAGTCATAATGCGGGTATAATTAGGCGATGCTAGGTTAATTTTATATTATATTGTTATTTGTAAACTTAGAACAAACCATGATTCATAACAAAGACCGCATGGTAATTTTTTGGGGATCTTTTTGGCCTTTTATTGGTGTGAGAAAAAGGCTTAACCAAAAAACAAATTGATTTCGCCTACTGTCCAAATCTACTTACTACACAAAAGATTTTGGCAGCTCAAAATGGAACAACCCCATCCCTATATAAAACAAAAGAAAAAAACTCTCTTCCTAAGACATTTTCCTTTTGAGCAGGGTTTCCTACTCTCCACCTCTTCTTCTTCGTCTCTCCAAAATACCCTTCACACCAAAGATCTCTCCTTTTGCCGAATAAGACCTTCCGTCTCTGTATGCTTTGGGTAGTCAATGTTATTAAGCTCTTCCTCGTGCCCCTTTGTTGCTCAACAATCAACAATAGGTATAAATCTTCATTTCTGATTTGCATTTCTCCTTCTTTGTTTTATTCTAACCATTTTATTAGTAGCAAAAGGTCTAGATATATCTAACACAAGGAAAATGTATAAAGTTGTAAGAACAAAATAAGAAACCCTAGTTTAACATTGCGAAAGAAGATTCAGTTATTAAGCTTCGATCATCTCTTTTATAACCTCTATTGTGCAACTATAGATCCAATGTCTAGTATGTAGATCACCCTCTTCCCTTAACTATCTAGTTCTTAGATGCTTTGGAATTTACCATTTCCATTATTGAGTGCTATGTTTGCTATATAATCAATAATTTTACTATCTTCTCTTAAAATATGATCTCTTAGCATGATACTTTGTATCTTCTCTATATTTCTTGAAATCTTCCATGGTAGTTTTTGAATCCATTGTATCACCCTTTGGATCATTAAGGAGTATGTTGGTAACATAACTTGTGTCTAAATAGTTGTGGCTTCTACTACTATGTTAGTAGTGTTGTGTATCTCTTTAGTTTCTACATATATCTTATCCCCCTTTCATTTTTTATACAAAAGGCTTATGAGCTTTTGCCTGGATTTTCCTAAGATTCTCCATATATTACATTTATAAAATTTTGTTGGGGAAAATTCAAACAAAACTTTTGTTAATGTAATCTTAAGGGTGTAACTCTCTAGATATATCTAAGTATGTATGGTGTCCTTATTCTGAGAAACAAATGTATGTTATCTGTCACTTTGTATATGACTCTTTTTAGAGAGTACTAGGATAATGTCTTTTTGATTCACATTATTTTAATTTTCCATAATATCATACATGTGATAGCTTGCAAATATGAATTAATACATAACTTGGAGAGTCCACCATATGAGAATTACATATCTTAGGTATAGTTCTTTAATTTAATATCTGGAGAAAAAAGAGAGAACAAGGACCAAGTCTTTTGCTAAAGTAAGTGTATAGGAAATGTATACCCTTTTTCTGTTTTGGTTCTGTGCAACACCAACATATCAATGACAAGGAAATACCACTTTCATACCCCTTTTTTTATGAAAAAAAGATATATTATGCTCAACCAAATGATCTTTTGAACCTCTTTGTCTTTTTCCTCTAGCATCTAAGGTATAATCATTGTATTCTACTCCTTGGACTATTGGTGTAATTAGGGGAGTTAGAACAAGGAAACAGTGAAGTGCTTCAGTGACCAAAAAAGTTTCGATTTTGTTAGTCTTGATAATGGCGGTGATGAGATTTTTGTTGATCAATATGGTATCAGATCTAAAGGTTTTCGTAACTTAGCTGATGGTGAAGCTGTTTAATTCGAAGTGGAATCCGGGAATGACGGTCGTACTAAGACTGTCAAAGTTACTGGCCCTTCTAACCATACTTGTAACATCGACCACCGCCTCCGCCTCCACCACCACTGCCACCATATCTCCCACCATCGCTGCCATATCAACAACCTTGGCCACATTATCTTGAGAAATACCCTTCTTCCCCACACTTGTAATACCCACTTCCTCCTCCACCACCGCCACCATACCCACCGCCACCTCTTTCATACATCCCACCACCACCTACATATCCATCATCACCTCCATACCCCCTGCCACAACCGTAACAACCTTCACCACCACCACCTCTCCCACCTCTAACTCCATATCCACCAACACCACCATAGCGATAACCTCCACCACCTCCACCATCACGGGATCCTCCTTTGATGGGAGCACCATCTAGGCTGGTAACATTAGAAGCCTTAGTACGACCATCATTCCTAGATTCCTTATCGAATTAAACAACTTCATCATCAGCTAAACTGCGAAAACCTTCAGATTTAATACTAGATTGATGAACAAAAATCTCATCACCACCATCATAAAAAGTAACGAAACCGAAACCCTTTTGGTCACTGAACCACATCAGTGTTCCTTGTTCCTATGCCCTTGATTATATTGACTTACAAAATAGTTAATTATATGTAAAATTCCCTTTTACTTTGAATCACATAAACGATCATGATCGAAACGTTCGTGTCCAACGACAATAATAAAGAGAGATAACTGTCACGATCCGAGTCTACACCCTGGATGTGGCCAGCACTCGAGAACCATTGCTGGTCCCCAAGTGAACCCTCATCCTAGTTGATTACAAGTGGAAGACTAACTCAAGCATACAAATACTTAAAACTGAATTAAATTTCAATGAACTCAAATACTCAACAAGTTTTAAAAGTCTGTACAATACTCAAAAGAAAGTAAATATAGAAAACTCATCGACTCTGTCTATTTATGAAGCCTCTACTATTACAGAAGGATATTGGGAAAAGACCCATTACATCTCAAAACTACTAACTGTAAGATAAAGGTGAAGTCCTCTAGAATATTAAAAGGCTCACCAAAGTTTACTGGAATATAACATGACCTCAATGAAATGCCTGTTGATGATCTTGAATACATGTATCTGCATGATGAAACGATGCAGGCCAAATGGCGTGGAATGTACGAGCATGTAAGGGTAATTCTAAAGCATGACATAATCTTGAACTGGAACTGAAGAAACAACTTACCTCGTCTCAACTCAACTCAACCTCAACTCATTTCAATATAAAATCAATAACAATAATGCAATATAAAGAAAAAACTTTTAAAACAGTAGATAACATATCAATGTATTGGAAAATACAATATAACTCAGTTTGTATGTAAAAATACAAAATAAACTCTATTTGGGAGGTTCTCTAACCGACAACCATCACTATGAGCTATGTGATGATACAACGTCTCGCCCACGCTGCCAGAACTGTCTTATACCTTGCCAGGGTATAGAACTCCTCAATTAAGTGGATCCACTAAGTTATGCTTAAAAGCAATAAGAAATCATCTAAAAAGTAAAATTTCCTCATCCTGTGAGTTGTTAGAACTCTCCCCATATCGGTGATTAATACTACACCCAAAATATAACTTAGTTCATATGTTTTAAAGAAAGATTTCCTCATCCTCAACTTTGAGATTATTACTCAAAAGATTTCTCTAAAAAGAGATAGTACTCAAAACTACTCATGAACACTTTTGGAAATCGGTGTTTCCTCTCATCGTAAATGTAAAATCATTTGCTCTTGGGAATACTTAGTTCCCATATATCATTTTAAAGAAAATGAACTCAACTCTACTCTTTCTCAAACTCAAATTCTCAAGTCTTAAAACAAGTTTTAAAAGAATGTAAAAGACTTCTTAAAAAGACTCGAAAGAACTCTCAAGATTTTACGCTTAACCCTACCTTGAATTGGAATTATGAATTCAAGAGTTATGATTAGGATATAGGATCTATCAATGATTAAATAACGTTTAGATAGTTGATAATAAGAAACGAGCGAAAACAAAAACTGGAGGACATTGGCGCGACGCGGAAGATGAATTAAATTTTTTGTCGCAAAAATAAATTTGGGGACAGTGAACTTTGTATCCCCAACGCGACGCGAAGAGGGAGGTACTTTTCTAGGGACTGAATATTTATAGCACCTTCGCGACGCGGAGCTGGGCACGTATTTTTGTCTAATCTTTTTTCCTCGACTCAACACATACCCAAAGCAGTCTCATCAACCAAATTCACGAAAATTCACAAACCCAAAACGATGTCAATAAAAACCCATATAAAAATCTATCAAGGGACTCAACTCGTTTGCAAAACTCACACCTCAAGAACTCAAAGACCTTCAATGATGGCTAAAACTCAAGAACTTTTTAAGAACTCAATAATTCAATTTCAAAAACGAATTCAAGGATAGAATTAAACATGATTGGCATGAAAACGAACAAATCCAACACTATGAAAGCTTACATACCTAAAAGAACCAATTTCTTGAAGAAACTTGAAGGAGAATGTTGGAAGATGAACTCTAGCCTTAGCGTTTCTTGAGCGTTGAATTTTAGGAGTGAATGCGATGGTTTGATTTATGAAAACTGATTTTTCTACACGTTTAGGGTAATTTAGATGACCTCCTAAGGTTTTTTAGGACTAAAATACCCTTAAAAAAATGAGTTGGGAGTCGGAATAATTTTTCAACAGGCAGTGAGGGTCGTATTGGCTCCGTAACGCGGAGCCATCGCGGAGATGCTGCCAGGTTTGCGCGTCGTTAGTAAATCAGTCATAACTTTTCACTCAGAGCTCGAAATTTAGCAAAATTGGTGGCATTGGAAAGAGGACTCGAAGACCTTTAATTAGATAGCTCATGGACCACCTAACTCTTTATGTGCTAAAAGATATGGTCGTTTGAAGTTGACCCAAAACTTAAAGGAACTTAGGAATGAATTATCTTTAGTTCTTTTTGGTGTACAAGGTGCTACATCTAGTGACTCTAACACTTAAGAAAATTTAAATTCTCATTAAAATCTTACTCACTACGAAGAATGATTCGAGTCTTAGCTAAAAAAAAATCCGGAGTGTTACATTATCTCCCCCTTGGGATCATTCGTCCTCGAATGACGGCTGAAATGAGTATGGAACGGGGTTACTCTTGCCATCTCTTCTGACTCATGAACTTGCCTACTAACACAGGCTGGACTGATTCATACCAAGAGTTGGGACCTCTATAGCACCTAAGTCAAGAACGATGTTGTTGTGAACATAGTCACACTCTCTCTCTGAAGTTACCATATCTGAAAGTTAGGAGGGGCTAGATGAATGATATTACAAAAACATTAGCCATAAATTTGATTTTCTTTATTTACTTAAAATTTTTTGGCAATTCTACAATTCTAGCTAAATCATCATAGATATAAATTAATTCTAATTTGTTTCTCTTTTCATATTTTAGAACAAGTTTTTTTTTTTTTTTGGCTACACATGTCATGAATATCTGTATTTTATCAAATTGTGTAATAAATCTCTTATAATTTTTCATAGGATACTTAAAACATGACAACACTTATAAGCGTCTAATTCAACGAACAAATTGAATAAGCAAAACCTCATTTTATTCCTTTTTTTTTGTTGCAAAATTCTTCGCAACTCTAATTATAGAAAAAAATATATTAAAAACAAAAACCAAACGAATTTTTAATTTAAAATTTACTTATTATTTTTATTCTTTTGGATTTCTGATGTTATAGGTTGATTCACTTTGGTCTTATTGTTCCCACTTCCCACTGAGAGAAAACTTTAGAATTAATTATAGATGAGGATAATGATTTTTCTAGAATTTTGGTATTGTCAATTTTTTTTAGAGTACATATAGAATTATTTATTATTCTAATCATGATTAAGATCTTAATTTTAAAAAAATTAGAACTCAACGTTTAATTTGTAATTATGACATACGTCTTCCATCCAAATAAAAATTGGGGGGGGGGGGATGGAGAGGAGCATTACCCCTTTTCCACAATTGTACTCTATTGTTTAGTTGCTCGTCTTATTGAGGAAAAAAATTGATTGAAAATTAAATCTGGATTGAATTAATATTGATTATTTCTAAGCCTAAAATAAACAAAATAGTACTTACTAGTTACTAGTTTGTTTCATAAAGGTAAGATATGAGCATTACCCCTTTTCCACAATTGTACTCTATTGTTTAGTTACTCGTCATATAGAGGGAAAAAAAATTGATTGAAAATTAAATCTGGATTGAATTAATATTGATTATTTCTAAGCCTCAATTAAACAAAATAGTACTTACTAGTTACTAGTTTGTTTCATAAAGGTAAGATATGATTGCCACAATCATGATACAATAATATCCACAGTATCTTTTATGGAAAAAAAATAAATATGAATATTGTATGCTATCAATAAGATTACCCTGTATTATGTCTCAGAAAATATATATGAAAATGAATTTCATGAAAGCAGTAATAGCATTTTTTGTTCTCTCTTTTTTTTGAAACTTTTTCGTTGGGAGATTTGATAGACGATGTTTGTCGAACATCTAGTGACTTTAAAACATATGTCGATTCTCTTAGAGCGGATCCTAAGAGCTCTTCTGCTGATAAAAAAAGGTTTGGTGCATATTCTTTTTCAACTTGTTTATCAAAGACAAAAAGTATTTACAATGAAGTCGTAAGTCTACTAGAGCAGGCAAAAGAATCTGTTCTCAAGGAATGCCTTCAGATTTGTAAGGAAAATTATGATGGTTCAATAGATGACACTACAACATCAATTGAAATTTTTGATGCAAATAAGTTTCATGAGGCAAGAAATTCTATTTCTGCTATTGTGAGTGGTCCAATCACATGTGAAGACACATTTAATGAATCATTTGTTAGAAAATTTCCAATAAAATTAGAAAGTGACGATTTAATGAATTTTATTGGTTTAATATTGAGTTTGCTAAAGCAATTCGAAATTAATTTGTAATTGTCATTGTGATTTAAATTTATAAATGTTGCCTTGATTACATAATAACTTATATTAAAGTTTACTTTATGAGTTACTCGTTTTTTTCTGGAAAAATGGTATAAAATAGCAAATTATTAATTAAAATTAAATGTTATAACCACAGTTTCAATTAATTCTAATCTGTAGCAAACACTTTGTCATTCGCCTCTCTCCCTAGATATCTCACTCGCCACTCTCTCTCTCGCCTCTCTCACTTAATACAAACACAAATGAATAAATTATGTTTGTGTTTGTATAAAGCGAGAGAAAACTGTATATACAAATACAAATACATATCTTTTCGTTCGCTTCTCTCCCCAGATATGTCGCTCGCCACTCTCTCTCTCGTCTCTCTCACTTTATACAAACACAAATGTATAAATTGTGTTTGTGTTTGTATAAAGTGAGAGAGAAAATGTATCTACAAATGCAAATACATATCTTTTCGTCCTATACACTTATAATTATACAATATAAATCTTCCTCTGCCCAGTTCTCTTTTGCCTTTCTCTCTTTCTCGCTTTATACAAAAAATACTTTCTTATTAGTATACAGATTCCAAATATGTACTTATAAAATTGATTCTTTTGTTTAAGTATACCGAGATATACATATTAATAGGCATATCAAACATAAAGTTTGTTATGGAGTACAATTATGCAAACTATAGCTATAACATACAAATATGATTTTTATGTTTGCTAAACCTAAAATTTACATTTTTTTTCTCCCTTTAGTTACCTCCATATATTTAGTCTTTATGTTAATTATAATATTCTTAATTTTGTATCAAAATTCACAGTTTATTGATATATACTCTATATATGTTCCTGATTAATTCTCAATAGAAGATTTATATTGTTTTTAATTTAATTTTTAATTGGTTTATGTTTTAATATCATTTGCACAATCAAGGTAGGAAATTCATAACCATCTATGCTTCAATTGGGAAATTGGAAATTTTGAGGATTTGAAGGTTGATTTGAATTTAGATTTTGAATTTTATATTTGAGTTACTTATGTTATGTGTAACTTGATTTTCAACAAAATTCCAATTATGCCCTTGTACGCTTAGGGTTGACTTTTGAGCTCAGAATAGAGGTAGTTGGCAAATGGCAACCATAAATTATTTGAAGAGGAAATTTTAAATATCAAATACAACGGTCATCTATTTTTGTACTCTAGATAATATGATCATTTGTTTTTCATAATTACCTTTTATTTAATTAATGCGGTTCTTAACTTTATATTTTCTATTAGAATAATTTAAAAGTAATTAAAAGAATAATAGGGAAAATAATTTTTTTTTAGAGTGAAATGATATGATTTTTAACTAATATTTTAAAATGTATCTTTTCATAATATTGATATGATATTCGATTAGATATTATAGGATATGTTATAGGGAATATAGTATTATCAGAATTATCGATACACAATATAAATTTTCTATATATACACAAATGTTTACTGAATATATATAATGTTTTTACTTTATAGAAAATTGATTATTACAATTGATTGATATAATCTTTGTTTCCGATTAAATTAATAAATTTGAAAGGGAATGCGCATGACGTCATATGGCTTACGCAGGGGTTAATACCTCAGATGGTCACTCAACTATCCAGTCTTTCCTCAGAAAGTCACTCACATGGTGACATTTTAGTGAAAATTAAAAGTTGAGTGACTTTCTAAGGCAAAAGTGGATAGTTGAGTGACCATCTGAGGTATTAACCTGCTTACGCAGAGAAGAAAAGTTTTTTTTTATTTTTATTTTTATTTTTATAGTTTTTCATAAGTTGAACCCAATTTTTTTATAATATATAGGCAACACAAATATGTGCTACCAACTGCCATATACACAAAATCAATTGCAATTGTGTCATTAAAGATTTTGACCAAATTGTCAAGATTTAAGTTTAAGTTGAAAAAGCCGTTTGACAGCTACAAATTTCCTTATTAGGAAATATTTATTAAGGCAATGAATATAATCAATGTCTTAATTGATATCAAAATAATGGCTAATGAAGAAGAAGTTATTAAAGATTACTAATTATGGGTAGAATAGAATAAATAATATGATTAGTATTATTATTTTTGAGATATAATAATTATTTTACTAACATTTTAATCATCTGATTTTGATAAATTGGTAATAGCAAAGTATTTTCTTATTTTCTAGTAGATGCCACCAACAAAATTTCTCTGTCACTTTCTTTCGACTTTCGTTCTTTTTAGACTGCAAAATTGAATTTAAAAATTGAATTCAGTTTTATTTTTAGAAAAATTGTTTTAATATAAGTGTCCGAAATACTGGCAATTCTATTTTTTCCCATATTATATTGTACTTAGTTACGTGTCAGATTAAGAAAAAAATTGATTGAAAATCATATTCAGAGTGAATTAACATTAGTCTATTTGCATGCCTAAATTAAAAGAGGACACTTACTAGTACTAATTTCTTTCAAAAGGAAATGATATAATTGCCAATCTTGACCTAATAATATCTAAATAATCTTTTATGGAAAAGAAATAAATATGAATATTGTATTCTAGCTATTAAATCAACTCGCATATGACTCAAAAAATATATGTACAGGTGAAGATGCTTTCTTCCTCTTGTAACTTATTCGTCGGGAGATTTAATAGAGGATATGTTTATTGAATGTCTAATAACTTCAAAGTTTGCACCGATGCTCTTAGAACGGACCTTAAGAGCTCTTCTGCTGATAAAAAGGGTTTGGTACATATTCTCCTTCAACAATATTTATCAAAGGCAAAAAGTATTTACAATGAAGTTATAAGTCAGCTCGAGCAAGCAAAATAACTTGTTCTCATACAATGTCTTCATATTTGTAAAGAAAATTATGATGGTGATGTTGATGACGCTACAACAACAATTAAAGATTTCAATGCAAATAATTATTTTAGGGCAAAGATTTTTGCTTCTGCCACTATAAATGGTCCAAACACTTGTGAAGAATCATTTACTGAAGAACCTGTTAGGACATCCCCAATAAAATCAAAAAGTGAAGATTTGATGAATTTTGTTGATTTAACATTGAGTTTGGTAAACAAGTTCGGTAATTAATTTGTATTAAAAAAGATTTAAAATCTAATCAGTTTATGGACAAGAATTACAGCTAAAGTTTAGAGATATGGAAAAATGATACCACAAGAACTATCTGAGATGGCCATCGCAAATATGATGAACAGAAAAGAACTGAAACTTTTTTGAGTCACAACTCTACTTGGCAATTGAAGAGTTCTATGAAGTATTGTTACCAATACCCCTCCTTATATCGTAGTAAAGTTTTACTTCCACGTTTAATTTGGAAATTGATTTGTAAAAATGTTATTTTTATGGCTCTTTTATCGGACAACTATATGTTATCTTCATTTCATTGAATTTTTCTACCATTTGAACAATTACTGACCTAGGTAATATGTAATTGTAGTAACATTTTAATCCTTAGCTTAGTTATGGTATTGCTTTCTTCTTATTATCTTTTCTTATTTGGAGGGAATCAACTTGTGACTTTATGAAATTTTTCATTTTGTGAAGATACAATCTTGAACTTTTTGTAATATTCTCAAAAATAAGTGACTTTTTTTTAAGATGTCAAGAAGATATTATTTTTTGTTTTTTTCTTCAAAGGTAATCTTTACCTATAATACACAAGAAATTTTTAAAAAGCTAGATGAAGTAGGAAAAATGGGATGAAATTACATATTATAAATGACAACAAAGCGTAAACTAAAGCGGGTTAATATTAGTCTTTCCTTTTGTTTTCCCCTTCGATTTATCATCTTGTAATCATTTCGTATTTAAATTTTTATATTTTGAAATCCTTATTAAAAAAATTCTCTCCGTCACTAAGAAGGAATGCTCGATGCGCCAAAGTAACTATAAAATGGAATTGGGATTGGACATTTTATTAGTGGATCTTTTCCTATAAGTCATATTAACCTTTAGGTAGTTGGCCACGGATTAAAAAAAGTCTAAGAATTATTTAGTATAATTTTGTAGTCTTTCTCCTTTCTCAATCGGGTTGCTTAGATGTTAAGCACCGTACAATCTTAAACTTGTAGGTTCGAGTCATCAAAGAAGCAAAAAGATAGTAATGTGTTAATACGTTGTGTCCGTTATACTTGTAGTAATGTGGCTTTCATTTCACCCTATATCTATATTTGAACTTGATACGTTTTCAAACCTTCATGTCTATACGATTTGTTAATTTACTTCATAACGTGTCATCTTCTTACAGTATCCCTCCTTATATTAATAGTAAAAAAACTCTTTACTTCCACGTTAATTTCAAATTTTGCACCCATATGAGAATTGAGTTGTTGGATAACGCAAATAATAGATTAGTTGATGAGCAAATGTCCAATAAGATGGACTGAGTCACTGTCATTTTTCCTAAAGAATGAGAATACATATAAAAGTCTAGCATGAACACTTCTAATATATTTTACCTACATATAGGTGAATTGTTACCATCATACCTTAAAAAGGGTCTGTTTTATTGTTGACAGTCACAATCATGCGACACAACTTTGATACCAAGTGAAAATGACAAAGAATATATATTAAAGTTCTTATTCAAAAAGAATATTTAGACACGTTGAGACTTGAGTAGACGGTAATTTGATGACGTTTAGGACATGAATAACCATTATTCATTTGAAAAACAAAACACTTATAAGTAGTATTTTTGCCAAAGAACAAGTGTATAATTTAAATTTAAACAAAAATGTAGATACACTACATTGATTTTGCATAAAATTTAAACTTAAGGTACTAATATATAATTTACATTTATCTACAATTCTATGTATAAAATATTGGTGCTATAGCTATTGCATAATTCTATTACTTGTTCAATCCTATGAAGCTTGTTTCCCCTTTTACAAGGTCTTCTGTAATCATCTAATAATAATAATTGGTAAACTTAGAATAGTAAGTGGATAACATTTTATTATATTATATAGTTTCAACTTTTGAATTTCTTATTAATTAGTATAATGTTTGTAACACCCCAAAAATTTTTAAGCTAAGGCCTGAACTATTCTTTATTTGCATATAAGGTCTTATCGGGTTATTCTTAAATTGCTTATATATGTAAAAGTAAATTATTTAGTGTGGCAATGATTTTGGATATAAATTAAGGTCACTAAAAACTCCTAGCACAAAGTTGAGGTGAAAGTTTCCTTACCGATTAAGTTTTGATGTAAGATTTTACTTGGGTCAACTTGAAATGACCATATCTCTTAGAATATAAAGAGTTACGTGGTCCATAACCTATCAAATTAAAGGTATTTGAATCTTCTTTCCAACGCCACATATTTTGCAACAATTCGAGTTTTGAGTAAAAAGTTATGACCATTTTAATGATTAGATATAGTGCAGTGAAGAATTAGCCGACGAAAAAATATTTAAAAGGGTCTTTTTATCTTTTTACCTCTAAGATAACCCTAAATGGATTTCTTGACTAATTAAGGACCCAAAGCAATCATATTTTCATCTCTTAATACATCATTCTCTTCTCTCTCAAACCTTCAGGCAAAACTCTAAGGAAAAATTAAAGTAGATGACTTCATTCAAAATTCTTTCCATCTTTTTCAAGATTCTTCTTCAAGGTAAGTCTTTCGCCAAGAATTCTATTCCTTCCAACTCAAGTTCATCCATAAAATTATGAATAACTAATGAAGATCATAATTCTTGGTCATAGAGATTTCAAGAAAATAATTCAAGAATCTCAAGAAAGGTTTTTTTGGTTGTTTTCCTTCAAGCTAGAGTTTCAAGGCTTCTAACCAAGTTTTTTTTTTCAAGATTCTTCAAGAACCTTGTTCTTCCAGGTATGTAAGGCTATCATAGTGTTGGACTAGTTCATCCTCATGCCCTACATCTACATTCAAATCAGTAAAAGAGAAATCTAGGATTCTACCCCTAGATTTGAGTATTCTTAAGATGAGTTTATTTTGAATTCTCGAGTTCCTATTAATTTTTGAAATTTTATTCCTAATTATTGAATTTTTATATGTTATGCATTAAGATTCTTGAGTTTATTCGTTCATGTCTATATTTCAGCATGAATCCTATGAATTGAGTATTTTTGAGATGAGTAGTATCGTTGAGTTTTGAGTTCTTGAGCTCTGAGTACTGAGTTTCCATATTGCTATTAAAATCTCTGAGTTGAGTCGTTCATGTCCATAATTCCGCATGAACCCTATGAATTGAGTTATAAATCTTGAGAAGTTTTTTAAAGTCAACACTTGAGTTTTAAACTGAGTTTTTGAGGAAGTAACAATGAGTTTTGAGAAAGTTTCTAAAACATAATTAGTATGACAATCGAGTATGCCATCAATATTTAAGCAGTATGGTATCTAGTTATGCCATCTATGTTTATACAGTATGACTTTCCGAGTCATCAATGATCATATCACAATATGATTTTGATATATTTTTGAAAAAGGGTTTTTAATTATGAATTGAGCAAGAGTATAAGGGAAATAAGTATTCCCAAATGTATCTACTTTTACATTGATAAAAGATAAACTTTGATTTCTAAATGAGTTATGAGTTCAAAAGATATTTCAAGAGCAGTTACCACTTTTAAGAGGGTAGTTTGAGCAATTATCTCAAACCAAAGGAAGAGTTACCACTTTTAAGAGGGTAGTTTGAGCAATTATCTCAAACCAAAGGAAGAGTTACATTTTTAAACATATGAGCATGATATATATATATATTATTGGGAGTAGTATTGAGCATTGATATGGAGATGAGTTCAGACAACTCAAAATCCTCATAAATCATGTATGCCAACATGGGTAAAGGATTATACTTTTTACATGATTCCTTATTGTTTTTAAGCATAGCTTAGTGAATCTACTTAGTTGAGGTGTTCTATACCCCGGCAAGTTATAGGACAGTTCTGGCAGCGTGGGCGAGACGATGTATCATCATGTAGCTCATAGTGATGGTTGTCGGTTAGAGAATCTCCAATTAGAGTTAAAGTTTATTTTTATATATCACTTATTACGTTGAGTTCAAAGATGAGAAAGTATTTTGTAAAGCTTTAAATGATTTAACTCTTTTATTTCTCTACATTCAGCTTGAGTACATTATTATCTATTGCAGTCCTTTCTTTCAGTTATTTGTTATTCAGCTATATTACATACTCGTACATTCAATGTACTGATGTCATTCAACCTGAATCTTTTAATGATGCAGATACAGGTTCTTAGGATCCTCAACAAGAGCCTGTTGAGATCACTTCATCCGCTTTTGAGTAAGACCTCCTTGGTTTCGGAGGACTACAGTTTTATGAGTTGTTAGTATTACTAACATTTTGAGTAGTCGTAGGTCTTATCCCGACACTCTTCTATGCATAGTAGAGGCTTCATAGATAGAAAGTTTTGGAGAGTCTTTCAGTTTAAGATATTTTATTTAAAACTTATGTTTCATACTCAGTATATTTAACGAAATTTTGAGATTCAGTAAACTGTTTTTAAACATTTCTTTCAATTTGATGCTTATGTATGCTTGAGTTAGTGTTCCGCTTGTAGTCAGCCAGGATGAGGGTTTGTTTGAGGGCCAACAATGGTTATCGAGTGTCAGTCACGTCTATGATATAGGCTCGGATCATGACAATGTTGCTAAGGAACTGAAAGTTCAAATTGAACATTGGTCACCATAACAGTCAAGATTTAATTAATTTGTATTATTGCTTTCAGTTATCTCAATTGACCCTCTTTCTAGTGAAGTGTCTAAATAATACTCAATCCCAAATACTAAATAAAAACAGTAATAACATTAATACCTATATAAAATTACCTAATATGTATTTGGTTCTGGCCATGAATAAAACTATTATTAGTCACATGAAAGTAAAAATGTCAAAATTGGTTAAAGAAAATTATTGGTCACATGCAAGTTAAAATATCAAAATGGGGGGGGGGGGGTGTTGAGTCTATTGTCTTCTGTACTACTAGGTTTAAATAATTTTTTAAGTATCATTTGAGCAATTTTGATTATTTAAGAAGTTGATCTAGGTAATATATTAGGCTGACTTGTCTTGATGGGATAAGACGAGTGTCATCACATCCATTTTTGAGTCGTGACATTTACTCAAACAAATACTCTTTTAAAGTTTCTTATATTATTTTTAAAAAAATTAATCAAAATTAAAGAAACTAAAATTGAGAGGTAAAAATTAACTTATCAAAGAAACTAAAACTGATGGGCGAAAAAACTAAAAAACTAACTAATTATTTGTTGGATTCACTTTTATTTTAAAAAATTGTTTTAATATCAATAAAGAAACATGAATGGAAAAAAAAATAAAGAACACAAAATTACAAGTTTACAACGTAATATTAGTTATAAATCTTCAAATTTTACATCTAAACATGTCAACATATTAAAATGAAGTAATAATTAGTGAGAAAATATTGCCAGTTCATATTTTTTCCTTTCACAAAACATAATTGATAACTAAGCTTGCACTTCCTTTTCATATTATATTGTACTTTAGTTACTTGTCAGATTAAGAATTTTTTTGATTGAAAATCATATTTAGAGTGAATTAATATTAAATTATTTGCATAGCTAAATTAAAAGAGGATACTTACTGATACTAGTTTATTTTAAAAGGAAATAATATAATTACTACAATCTTGACCCAATAATATCAACATAATCTTTTATGAAAAAGAAATAAATATGAATATGTATTGATCTAGATATAAGAACCACTCGACATATAACTCAAAAAATATATTATCCATGAAGATGAATTTCATGAAAGCATTACCAGTGATTTTCATGATTTTTTTTTTCTCTTGTAACTTTATATTTGATAGAAGATGTTTGTCAAATGTCTAGCAACTTCAAAGTTTGCATCGATGCTCTTAGAGCGGACCCTAAGAGCTCTTCTGCTGATAAAAAGAGTTTTGGTACATATTCTACTTCAACAATATTTAACAAAGGCAAAAAGTATTTACAATGAAATTGTAAGTCTATTAGAGCAAGCAAAAGAACATGTTCTCATACAATGCCTTCAAGTTTGGAAGGAAAATTATGATAGTTCGATAGATGACACTAAAACAATAATTAAAGATTTTGATGCAAATGACTTTCCTTGGGCTATGAGTGTTGTTTCTGGTGTTGCGAGTGCTCCTGACACTTGTGAAGAAACATTTAATGAATATGTCAAGATATCTCCAATAAAATCGAAAGATGATGATTTTATGAATTTTATAAATTTAACTGCGAGTTTGATAAACCAATTCGGAAATTAATATGTAATCAACATTCTAATTTTAACTTATAAGTTGTTGTCCTAAGTGATTATGATGTATGCCAAGGATTATTTTCCAAGTTATTTGGCCCCTCCTTTTTTTTTTGGTTTTGTTACCTACTTACCTTCACATTCATTTTTTATGCTAATTATAATCTTCTTATTTTTATAGGACGATACGCACACACATATGTTCTTGATTAATTCCCAAAAGAAGATTTATATTGTTTTAACGGAATATTAAATGTAAAAATTATAGGAATCATATAGTGTAATGAGTAATTTACATTATATCCCTCTCCTTTCCAATTTTACAAAAAATCCTTCAAAAAGTCAAACTTTCGGGTAAATAAGATTCACCTGGATACATAACATGTTGTGCTTAAAAAACTCTAAACGTAAAATTAATTTTCAGTCTCACGAATCACACAAAACAAATTGATATCAATCTATTCCAAACCGTAACAACTTCGAAGAATTCAAAATTCAATTTTTCTTCACCTCCATCTATCCCAAATCGTAACAGATCCAAATAAACGAGCACAATTGCTGATACATGATGAATATATGGTAAATAAAGATGTGTATATGTTTAATTTTTTCTTATAATAATCCATTCCAAAATGTGAGCCAAATAATTGGCCCAAATCCACGGCCCATTCATTTATTTTGGTTTTATAAGCCTGTGACTCTTTTGTTTTGATTGATAAATTACTGCTATAATGCATAAAATGAACTATACATGTGACAATCATTTTTAAGTTTAAGTTATGTTGCTCCTAAGAGTCATTCTAACTTGATTATTTGGTGTCTGGCACATTTCGACACAATAAGTTTATGTAAATATGTACTTTTTTTATGATTTAATGCTCAGTCGATTAGTTGGACAATGACAACAATAAACTACTTGAAGACGGAATTTAATATTAGATAATCAATTCATTTGTTAAAAACAAAAACAAGATACGTACATAGTAGTACTGTTTTTATAATCTGATAATAACTACGGGGAATACAATACAACTTATTGTTGTTCAAGATAAATCTAGGTAATGAGGGATATTGACGGAAATCCACTGGTCACCATTTATAAAGTTTCGAACCGTGAATTTTGATGCAATATCTGGATCACTAGTGACGGATGCCCATGTCACACATCCCTTCGTAACAACACCCGGTCCTCTATTCTTGTACTCCAGATAATATGTCCAGCGGCTAACAATTTATTTGCCGATTCAATCCATTCAACTCATCCTCTAGGATCTATCAAGTTACCGATGTAACTTTTCATTATCACAGTCCTACAAAATATACCCCATGACTGACCTAAATACGTCGTGACGTTGTTTGATTTCTCCAAATCGAGGGTAGCCTTTATAGTGTGTTAGTGAAAAAAATACAAAATAACAATATTACAAGATTACAATTGAAAATAATATGAAGAAATAAAAATCTCTTCAGGCAAAAGTGCGGATATCTCGCTCTCTTTAAGGAGATTCAAGCCCACTGCAACAAATGTTTTCACCAGTCCAGTAGTAGTCCTTCTTGACTTGTCCCCTCTAGGATACAACAACCTTAACACAAAGTATAACTCAACAACTCTGGACAAGAGTTGAGCCACAAGCTCTACAAAAAAGAACACCTCCCTTCAACTAATAAGACCTCTCTTTTTGACAAACTTTATGCACTATATCTTTTTTTTTGTGTATTGTATATATGTAACACCCCGAATTTGAGAAAGGACAAAATTTCAGATTTTCAGAAGTTGCAGGTGCCACAGACAGAGGCCACTTACGGACCGCAGGTTGAACCACGTACCGTAGGTGGGGTCTGTGGTTGGCCACCTCACCTTCAACCAAAATTTCCAGAAAATGCATGACCCACAACGGGACCTAAGGACTGTAGGTGGGACCACTGTCCGTGGTCCAGGTCCGTTGATCATGACCCTCAATACCCACTCTCTGAAGGCCAAACGACACCCTGCCAGGACGGACCATCGATCAGGTCCGTCGATGGGCTAGTAAGCTTTTAAGTTAGGGTCGTTTCAGTCTTTTCCCCTATACTTTAGATATTTAAACTACGTCGTTTTACACCTGAACTACACCGTTTTGGTCAGTTTTAGCCTAGTATTTTAGTCAGACTTTACCCTAAGAGATTCATTCACTAAAATTCATCAAACTTAGAGCAAACGAGGAAAAAAGAGTCAACCGAGCCCTTCCAAGAACGCAAAAGGTTTTCTTCAGTTCCAGTCTCGAAATCGAAGGATTTTTCCATAGATTTCATCACCAGGTATGTGGGATTTCACTAGTGGGTTCCTTTTATCCACTAGGTCCCTATAAATTCTTAATTCTCTATATCTCCTTTAGACCTAGGGTTTCTAAAACCTTAGACAATTGTTGTGATTTAGCTGTTGTAGTATCCTAAATCGAATTAGCTTGTTTCTTTGGAAGTTTTCTTAGTTCTTTGCTTGAAACTTAGAACCCTAGATGTGTAGATTCTCTTAGGTCATGAATTACACTTGCTAGGTCAGTTAAACAGACATACATGATCCAGTTTCGAATGTTTCATTATCAGTAGTTAAATGTTTCATTCTCAGATTTGCATGTCAGAACATTGAGCTATCCAGTATTTCAGTCATGTTGGTTATACACATTTCCAGTTGGGAGTAGGCTTAGCACCAAGTTGGACTAGGGTTCAACAAACCCTCATAGTCCCAGAACTACGTGCCCCCATAGGTTTATAAATCTCCTCTATTGGGCATCAAATTTAGTGATCATGCCAATCATGCATTTATACCCCTGGCAAGGTATATTAGGTCCTCTCGATAGGGCATATACATCGAAATCTACATTTAGCTCATGTGGTTTTATGTCTTATAATAGTAGCTCCCACAGTCAGATTCTAGTGCATTTGACCAGGTTTTCAATTATACTTCAGTATTCAGTCTCAGCATGTCATGTTCATAATCATTACTTGGTCATTGCACGTAGCTCATCTTACAGTTATATTTCAGTATTTACTATATGTTTAGATTATGTCATTGCTCAGTTATGCTTGTTCAGCTTCCATATTTGTTCAGTTATATACTATATCATGCATGCGCAGTACATTCCACGTACTGACACATACTCTGCGCTACATTCTTTCATGATGTAGGTTCAGGTCCTCAGCACTCAGATCACACATAGATCGGTTCCCGGTCCATACCAAGCAACATCAGTGGTGAGTCCTCATACTTTGAGGACAATAGACATGTTTTACATTTCAGTCTTTTATTTCAGTTTCAATTTTTCTAGAGTTAGCTAGGGGCATGTTGCAACTATTCTAGTCAGTAGAGGATTTTCAGACATTGTATTAGATTCAGTTTTAGTTTTGAGTGAGTCTTCCAGTATTATTGAACTCTTACTATATTTATATATTCAAATCAGTATTGGGTATTCCCCATCTTTCAGTTATCTCATCTTTTAGCTTCCGCATCGTATCTCTTTATTTAGTTGTTTTTAGTATGCTTATGATATGCCAGCTTCAGGGTTAGCTTGGGGTCACTTGAGATCCTAGGTCCCGTGTTTATGTTAAGGGGGTAGCCTCGAGGCGTGACAAACTTGGTATAAAAGAATTAGGTTTAAGAGTTCTAGGATGTCTGAAAGCCGTACTAAGTAGAGTCTATTTCATGGGTGTGAAGTGCACCACATCTAATGAGAGGGGGGCTGCAGAGTGTTTTAAGAAAAACTTCACTTTCCTTGCTATTCTTATTGTGTGTGAGTATGAACTTTATTCAATCTCCTTCTAAATCCTGCTCTTCGCATTTCAGAGAATGCCTCCCAGAAGAGCTAACATAAGGAATCAACCATCAACTCCAACATACCCATTGAATGAGCAAGCCATGCATGCTGAGTTCAGGGCTACTTACCAAGTACTTACTCAGGCCATGACTACCCAGGTCAATCAGTAGGCTATGGTCCCAGCTCTACCACAGACTAACACTGCTACAGCAGGAATCCAAGACTCTACTCGAATAGAACCTACAAAGTTTCATGGGGTTAAGTCAGAATAAGATCCATAAGTGTTTCTCGGCGACATCTAAAAGGTAACAAACATTATGGGCATCACTCAAGTCGAGAGTGCATATTTGGCCGCCTATTAGTTGAAGGGAGTGTCCTACACTTGGTACAAGTAGTGGAAGGAACCTTGTGGTATTAATGCATGTACAGAAACTCTTTCAGAATCCTTCTCAGTCTCTACTCCAGTTGGTGATCCAATTATAGCTAGATGGGTATACATAAATTGCCCTCTCATAGTCTTTCATAAAGTAACCTTAGCAGATCTTGTAGAGTTAGAAATGGTAGATTCAATATCATTCTTGGCATGAATTAGTTAGATTCTTGTTATGCCTCAGTCGATTGTAGAACTAGGATCGTTCAATTTTAGTTTCCAAATGAGCTAGTCTTAGAATGAAAGGGTAGTAGCTCAGTGTCTATGGGTCGATTTATCTCCTACCTTAAGGCCAAAAAGATTATCTCCAAAGGGTAAGACTATCATCTTGTTCAGGTTAAGGATTCAAACTCCAAAATACCAATTTTTGAGTCAATCCTAATAGTAAATGAGTTTCCAGAAGATCTTCCCGGAGTTCTTCCCAAAAGGGAAATTGACTTCGGAATATATCTCCTTTGAGATACCCAACCTATTTTGATTCCTCCTTACATAATGGCTCCAGTCGAGCTTAAGGAATTGAAAGAATAATTGAAAGACCTTCTAAATAAGGGCTTTATTAGACCGAGTATCTCTCCATAGGGTGCTCTCGTGTTGTTCGTGAAGAAGAAATATGGTTCTCTTAGAATGTGCATTGACTATCATTAGTTGAACAAAGTCACAATCAAAAGTAAGTACCCTATCCCCATGATTGATGAGTTGTTCGACCAACTTAAGGGTGCTAGTCATTTTTCAAAGATAGACCTCAGATTCGGTTATCATTGGCTCAGAGTCAGAGATAGTGACATCCCAAAAATAGCCTTCGCTCGGTATGGTCATTATGAATTTGTAGTTATGTCCTTTGGACTAACCAATGCTCCTGCAGCTTTCATGGACTTAATGAACATGGTGGTCAAACAGTATTTGGACTTGTTCATTATCGTCTTTATTGATGATACCCTCATTTACTCTAGGAATGAGGATGAGCTTGCTACTCATTTGAGAGTTGTTTTGCAAACTCTCAAAGATCGACAGTTATTCTCTAAGTAAAGTAAATGTGAGGTTTGGTTACAGTCAGTCGCTTTCCTTGGTCATATAGTATCTAGCGAGGGAATCCGAGTGGATTCTCAGAAAATAGAGGCAGTGAAGCAGTGGCCCAGACCCACCTCTCCAACAGATATCAGAAGTTTCTTAGTTTTGGCTGGTTACTACAAGAGATTTGTTGAAGGATTTTCATCCATAGCTTTCCCATTGACCCAATTGACTCAAAACAATGTTAAGTTTTCAGTGGTCAGATGCGTGTGAGAAGAGCTTCTCAGAATTGAAGACTAGCTTTACCACAACTCTCATTTTGACTCTACCAGATAGTTTAGACAGTTATGTCATTTACTGTGATGCATCCAGGGTCGGCCTAGGTTGTGTGGTAATTCAGCGAGATAAGGTTATAACTTATGATTCTAGATAACTTAAGGTACATGAGAAGAACTACCCAACTCATGACCTCGATCTTGCAACAGTAGTATTTTCCCTAAAGATTTGGAGACATTACTTGTATGGTGTTCACGTGGATGTGTTCCCAGATCATAAGAGCCTCTAGTATGTATTCATCTAGAAAGAGTTGAATCTTCACCAAAGGAGATGGCTTGAATTCCTCAAGGACTATGACATGAATGTGCTTTACCATCCTGGTAAAGCCAATGTAGTAGCTGATGCTCTTAGCAGAATGTCTATGGGTAGTGTAGCACATGTTGAGGAAGACAAGAAAGAATTAGCAAAAGATGCCAGAAAGAGTTGAATCTTCACCAGAGGAGATGACTTGAATTCCTCAAGGACTATGACATGAATGTGCTTTACCATCCTAGTAAAGCCAATGTAGTAGCTGATTCTCTTAGCAGACTATCTATGGGTAGTGTAGCACATGTTGAGGAAGACAAGAAAGAATTAGCAAAAGATGTTCAACGACTTGCTCGCTTAAGAGTTGGTCTTATGGACATGTCAGATGATGGTGTGATCGTTCAAAATAGATCCAGAATCTTCATTGGTAGCAGAGGTTAAGGAAAAACAAGATAGTGATCATATATTGCTTCAGTTGAAGGGTGCAATTCATCAACAGAAGGTAGAGTTTTCTCTCGAGGGGGAGATGGTGTGCTTCCTTACCAAGGTCGCTTATGTGTTCCTAAGATGGGTGAGTTGAGGCAGAAGATCCTTGCTGAAGCCCATAACTCCAGGTATTCCATTCATCCAGGTGCCACTAAGATGTATTGTGATCTGTGGGAAGTTTTTTTGTGGAACGACATGAAGAGGGATATAGTAAATTTTGTGGCTAAGTGTCTAAATTGTCAACATGTTAAGGTAGGACATCAGAAACCAGGAGGTATGAATCAAGAGGTTAACATTCCTACATAGAAGTGGGAAGTGATAAACATGGTCTTCATTACGGGTTTACCTCATACTCGCAGACAACATGACTCCATTTGGGTGATAGTAGATAGAGTTACTAAGTCTGCTCACTTCTTGGCTGTCAAGACTATAGAATCAGTGGAGGACTACGCTAAACTCTACATTAATGAGATAGTCAGGTTGCATGGAGTCTCCTTGTCTATCATCCTAGATAGAGGTCCTCACTTTACCTCTCATTTCTAGAAATCATTTCAGAAAGGTCTTGGTACTCAGGTAAATCACAATACAACATTTCATCCACAAATGGATGGTCAGATAGAGCATACCATTCAGACCTTAGAGGACATGTTGAGAGCTTGCGTGATCGATTTCAAAGGCAGTTGGGATGATCACCTACCTCTCATAGATTTTGCCTATAATAATAGCTTCCATTCCAACATTCAGATGGCCCCTTAAGGCATTATACATGCGTAGATGCAGATCTCCAATTGGTTGGTTTGAAGTAGGTGAAACAACACTGATTGGGCCAGATTCAGTTCATGAGGTTATGGAAAAAGTTCAGCTCATCAGAGATAGACTAAAGACAGCCCAGAGTCGTCAAAAGTCCTATGAAGATGTGAGGAGAAGGGACTTAGAGTTTGAGATCGATGAATGGGTTTTCCTGAAAGTGTTACCTATGAAGGGGGTAATGAGATTTGGTAAGAAAGGAAAGCTCAGTCTGAGATATGTAGGTCCTTACAAAATCTTGAAAAGGGTTGGTAATGTGGCTTATTGATAGGCTCAAATTACACCTCCCAAAAGAAGTATAAATGATCGTTGTCAAATAAAGAACCCAACTTGTAGGTTGGGGTCGATCCCACGAGGAATATGGTTTAGACTTAAACTTAACTTACAATTATGTTCATTTAGTCAACTTATTTCTGAGACAAGTAAGTACCGGGGGGGGGGGGGGGTTGTGAAAAAAATAAC
>JAJOOO010001094.1:0-37741 GCA_029582685.1 Solanum piurae | reverse complement strand
GGCCCTAGACACACACAACTTGTAAGTGAAATGTATTAGAAATACCGTAAACTCACGGTATATCATATCCTTGCATACAAACTGAGTTATTATTGCATTCTTCAATAATTTGAGTTGCTATTTATTATTTTAAAAGCTTTCCATATATTGAATATTTTATTGTTGCTTTATCCAGATTTGAGTATTCAGAGTTGAGTATCCAGAGTTGAGTATTCAGAGTTGAGTATCCAGAGTTGAGTATTTTGTTATTGAATTGAGCCTTATTTCTCTTAGTTGAGTTGAACAATGTTTCACAGAGTTGAGTCTCTTATTTATTGAGTTGAACTATGTTTCTTTGAGTTGAGTTGAGTTGAGAAGAGGTAAGTATGTTTCTTTTCCACCTGTTCAAGCTTATGTTTATGCTTTAGAATTCCCCTTACATGCTCGTACATTTCATGTACTAAGCCATTTGTCCTGCATCGTTTCATGATGTAGATATAGGTATTTAGGATCATCAACATGCATTTCGTTGAGGTCATGGGATGTTCCACTTAGCTTTGATGGGCCTTCTTATATTTTGGAGAACTTCACCTTTATCTTACAGTTAGTAGTTTTGAGATGTCGTGGGTCTTGTCCCGATATCCTTCTATAATAGTAGAGGCTTCATAGATAGACAAATATGAGTATTTTTCAGTATGTATCTTCCTTTAGTTGTTTTTACAAACTCCGAGTTATCTATTGAGTATTGTTAAGATTACTTTAAAGTTGGGTTTATTGATTTTAAATAAGTTTTTAAGCTTTAGTATGCTTAAGTTAGCTCCCGTTTGTAGTCAGCCATGATAAGGGTTCGCTTGGGGACCAACAATGGTTCTTGGGTGCCGACCACATCCAGGGTGTAGACTCGGGTCATGACAGTGATAATGATAATTTCTTCCATTTTCTTCTAACTGTTTCGTTAGGACTTTGAGGAAGATTGAATCTCAACATCAATTGTCTCTTGAACTCTATCTCTATGTATGTATCTTCTTTAGACTATGTTCATTTATATCAGTAGATATACAGAGTGTTTCTCGACATTGGTTATTTAAAATGGCATCCTACTAATTTAATTAGTCTTATGTAGGATGAATGTGAATATAAAAAGGTTAATATTAAACTAATAACCAATTTATCATTTAAACTGATATGAAGTGAAAGGATCTCTAGCTTTTGGTCTATGATGCATTTGAAATACATAACTCATTTGTAATTGTAAAAGTGTGATGTTTTCAGTAGTAAGAACTTAAAGGTTAAATTTCATATTTAAATGTTGGATTCTCCTCTTCAGCTAGAATGTGAGGGTAATTGCTTAATCAATATTGTTAGTGCATGTATAACTCAAGCGTGGAGGTTAATTACTCCTTGCTAAGTGGATACAATTTTGAGAATTTTTGTATGCTGGTCGTAATTCCAGAAGAATCATTATCGCAAGGCATGGATGGGGAGGTCATAAGCGTCTATTTTTCCAGGAATAGTGTCGTATATATGAGATATGACAAAGTGAACTTTCAAAACTTTGTATTGGAAGTTCATTGCTTTCCCAAGTGCGATTTCATTTATTTTACCAGTTAGCAAACAATTAGAAAATGAAAAAGAAGAGAGATACCATCAAAGTACTTCATAAATATTTTGTATATGCCTTTTTAACGTTTATTTTTTGTTGGAAATTTGAGTAAAAAATGAATTGTTAGTACTATATCGTGTTGTTGAATGACTTATTTTTTTCCTTTGGATTGCTAATATAGTATTTTTACATAGGTATGTTTACTTATTTGTATTCAATTTTTCTGTTTGGATGATATTTGATCTTCTACGCTTCCAACTATTAATCTATGGTGACCTCCCATATGTGATCTCTGCCCTTTGTTGAAAAACACTAGTGCTTGAGGACTATTTCTGCATATTTCATGGTCGTACTTTTAATCTTCTTAATTTTTTATTTTTCAGGGAGCTATACTTCAATACGTTGAGGGTTCAGTCTTTGAAATTCTAGGAAATTTGATCTACCTTTTTGCAAATTGTTAAAACAATAGTTTTGTAATTTCACACCATATCATGACTTACAAATTATAATGATTGATTTCAGCTCCATTGTTGGCCTATGACCGCAATGAAAGATAATTTACAATCTGCATCTAATATCCTTCAAGATCGAATGAACAATTTATTAGTTATTATTTGTGATATTTTATTTCAGTGAATGTGTTGGGTAAACTTTTATGCACTTATTTGGCATATTTCTACATTAATATATCTTTAAAAGCTTATATTTGTATTGTTGTAACTTCATCATACAAACTCACTTAATATTAGCTCTATGTTTATCATGTGCTTCTATTTTTCTCATTTTTAATTTAATTTTATTGCCATCTTGTGCCTCCAAATGATAATGTAAAGATCCACTATGAAAAATATAAAATGTTGGGCCCGTGCTGAGCACGGACATGCTTATCTAGTACATTATAAAAGAGCCATGATTAGGACGATCAATGGCATTTTTTTTAATTTTTAACATTATTTATGGGAAAAGTTATAAACTTATAATTGTATAATTAGTGGTCAAAATAAATTTCTAGAAGAATCCAATTTTCCTTTTCAAGTGACACGCCCTGAGTCTTCACCCTGGGCGAAACTGACACTCGAGAATTATTGCTGGCCCCAAGCGAACCCTTGGCCTGGCTTACTACTCAGCAGAAGACTTACTCATGATAAAATATTTTAAAAGTAAACTGCAAGCTCAATAGATAACTTAGAATGTATAAAGAAACATTAACTAGCCAAAATGACAACTCAAGTCTCAAACATCTAAACTGAAATGGAAAGACTCAAGAACTAACATCAACTAACTGTCTATGAAGCCTCTAACAACTAAGACGGACGCCAGGACAATACCCACGACATCATAAAGAAATAGAGTACTGAAAACAATAAAAAGGGATCCTCCAGAAGCAAGGAGGGTCACCAAAAACTCTGAAGCTCAACTGGATTAATGATGCGCTGGATACTGATCCTGGTTACCTATATCTGCATCATAAAAGATGCAGGCTAACTGGAATCAGTACATTAAATGTACGAGCATGCGAGGGGAATACTAACATAAGACATAAGCTTGAAAGGAACTGAAGAAACATACCTGGTCTCAACTCAAATCATTTCAATATAAATCAATAATATAAATGCAATATAAAGAAAAACTTTTAAAACATGGATAACAACTCTGTGTATTTAGAAATACAATAGTAACTCAGTTTGCATGCAAGGATACAATTTAAACTTTGTTTGTATGTAAACATACAAGTAAACTCTATGTATATAAGAATAAAAAAATATCACTATGGGAGTTTCTCTAACCGACAACCATCATTATGAGCTATGTGATGATACAACGTTTTGCCTCACGCTTCCAGGGCCGTTCTATACCTTGTTGGGGTTATTGAACCTAACTAATAAGTGGATCCACTAGTCTATGCTAAAAAGCATTAAGGAATCATCTAAAAAGTATGACCCTTTTCTACCCATGCTGGCTACACGGTTTATGGAGATCATGAACTATCTGAACTCAATTTCTCCCCAAATTGGTGCTCAATACTACTCCCAAAATGTAACTAGCTCAAATGTTTAAAAACATAACTCTTTCTGTCATTTGAGATAATTAATCAAAAACTATCCCAAAGGCTCTCTTGGAAATCGGTGTTTCCTCTCTTGCTTAAATGTGAAAATATTTACTCTTTACTCAAAAACTAGCTCAAAGGCTCTTTTGGAAATCGGTGTTTCCTTTCTTGTTTAAATGTGAAAACATTTACTCTTTGGGAATACATAGTTCCCATATACTTTTTTGAAAAAAATGAACTTCATTTGTTACTCTTTACTCAACTCAAAACTTAAGTCTTAAAACAAGTTTAAAGCATTTGCAAAATACTTTTGAAAGGACTCTAAGAACTCTCTAGACTTGGTTCTTAACTTTCCTTAAATTTGAATTTATGGATTCAAGGCTATGATTCATGTTTATGGATGATATCATGATGTTTAGACGTACCTTAGAGTGTAGAAATCAACTAGGAAACATAGGTACGATTCAAGGGAACTCAAATAGAAAGAAGTGGGAAAGGGTAGCAGACCTAGTGACCCTGGTGTACTTAGTGGCGCAGGGCGCCAGACTCAAAACAACAAAACCTAGGTTGGGGTGCTCTGAGTGGAGTGGCGCCCCAAAGCCCAAAATTTAGACAAGACACTGATGTGGGGCGCTCTGAGTAGTGTGGTGCCCCACCCTTTTTCCCCTGAATTTTGATGAATTTTCTTGTTCGTTTTTCAACCCTAATTCGTCTAGATTCGATTGTTTCCTTCCCCAAACACTTAGATTCGAATACCCAACCAAAGTATACAAGAATCTAATAAAAAAATAATCTCAAATCTCATGAAATTAATTCAAGAACTCCTCAACAACTGAACAATCAAGAACCCAATATAAACTTTAACAAAATCCATCCAGAACCCAATTGCTCTACTTTCAAGAACGTAAATACGATGAACTAAATCATGAGTAGTGCGTGAGTGAACGAACCCAACACTATGTGATCTCACATACCTCGTAGGGATTAAGCGGGCGAAATCCGCAACGAAATCTCAAGAACGCGACGAATCTTGGCCTTTCTCCTCTTTTCTCTTCTCTCAAAGCCCTAGCGTAATTTTGTAAAGCGTAAACTAAACCAAATCAGTTTAGACCCCAATTTAATTACTAAAATTGAATTAAAATAATTGGGTAGTGAAAAGACTAAAATACCCATCTAAAATCCGGGTGACTTTCCTTATTCAGACAGCCCGCATTTCAACGGGTATATCTCCCTCATACGAACTTGTAAATTAGCAAACTCAGTGGCGTTGGAAAGATAATTCAAAGACATTTCATTTAATATCTTGTAGAACACCTAAATCATCTTGTACTGAGATTTATGGTCATTTAAAGTTGACCCGAAACTCATACTTAACATAACTTAGCCAAATTTCAAATTTTTCATTCTTTCCAAAAATGGTTCTTTCTAATTCTAGCTCTTTCAAATAGCGGGGTGTTACAATATATCCCCCTTGGTAACATTCATCCTCGAATGAGATTACTCTTAGTAGGATAAGGGTGTAACATCTAACATTCAGCTCAAACACCCAACAAGCAAAATATAAATACAACATGCCAACTTAAACCAAATGCCAAGAAAAGGATTAGTACTTTAATTTGGAATTTCTCCGAACTCGAAGAGATGTAGGTACCTATTCTTCATGTCCTCCTAAGCTTCCCAAGTAGCTTCCTCAAAAAACTAATTCCTCCACAGAACTTTGACTGATGCTACTTCCTTGGTCTTCAACTTGCGAACATGACGATCTAGAATCTGAACAGGACTCTCCTCAAAAGACAAGCTATCCTTAATACCAATATCTTCAGTTGGGATAATTAGTGAAGGATCACCCATACACTTCTTCAATATAGAAATGTGAAACACTGGATGAACTGCTTCTAACTCTTGTGGTAGCTCCAACTCATAAGCTACATTACCAATCCTTTTGGATTTTCTATAAGCACCAATATACCGGGGACTAAGTTTTCCATTCTTACCAAATCTCATAACACCCTTCATGGGTGAAACCTTCAAGTATACCCAATCATTTACTTTAAACTCTAAGTCTCTTCTCCTAACATCAGTGTAGGATTTTTGATGACTCTACACTGTTTTCAACCTTTCTTGAATAACTCTCACTTTCTCCATTGCTTGATGAACTAAGTATGGTCCTATCAATCCAGCTTCACCAAACTCAAACCATCCTATTTATCCAATAGGAGATCTGCATGTTCTCCCACAAAGAGCTTTATAAGGAGCCATTTGGATGCTAGAATACTAACTATTGTTATAAGCAAACTCTAAGAGCAGTAGGTGATCATCCCAATTACCTTTGAAATCAATCACACAAGCCCTCAACATATTTTCTAAAGTCTGAATAGTGCGCTCTGCTTGACCATCAGTCTAAGGATAAAAAGCAATACTCAAGTTCACCTTCGAACCCAAAACTTTCTGGAAAGACTTCCAGAACTGTGTAGTAAATTGGGCACCTCTATCTGAAATAATAGACACCGGGACTCCATGAAGTCTTACTACCTCTTGAATATATAACCTGGCATAATCCTCTGCTGAATGAGTAGCTTTACCAATAAAAAGTGGGTTGATGTGGTCGTTCGATCAACAATCACCCAAATGGAATCATGTTGCTTGCGAGACCTCGGTAAACCTGTGATGAAATCCATATTGATCATCTCCCACTTCCATTCCAGAAGTTCTATATTCTAAGCCACACCACCGGGCCTTTGGTGCTCTACTTTAACTTGTTGACTATTTGGGCATTTAGCAACGAGCTCAATAATACCTTTCTTCAGAATATTACACCAATATACTTCTCTCAAGTCACAATACATTTTTGTGGAACCCGGATGGATATAATATCTTGAGCTATGAGCTTTCTCCATGATCCTCTCTTGGAATTCATCCACCTTTGGTACACACAATCTACCTTGATACAGCAATACACGATCTCTCCCTTGTTTAAAAGCCATTACTTTTTGTTATGAACATTTGCCTTCAATTCAAGACAAATAGGATCTTGGTCTTGTTTCTCTTTCACTTCTAACACTAATGATGATTCATCCCCATTGATCACCACTACTCTTCTTTCCGTGGAATCCATTAGTCGAACTTCTAATCGTGAAAGTCCATGCTCATCTTTTTCTAACTCTCTCTTTTCTTCCTCAACATAGGCAGTACTACTCATAGATAACCTACTCAAGGCATAAGCAACAACATTAGCCTTACGTGGGTGATAGAGAATGATCATGTCATAATCTTTGAGTAACTCTAACCACCTTCTCTGTCTGAGATTAAGCTCTTTCTGACTAAACACATACCGAAGGCTCTTGTGATCGGTGAACACATCTACATGAACACCATTAAGATAATGACGCCAGGTCTTTAAAGTAAACACTACGGCAGCCAACTCTAGATCATGGACTGGGTAATTCTTTTCGTGAACCTTTTGGAGGCATAAGCAACAACTTTACCATTTTGCATTAACACAAAACCCAATCCAACTCTGGACGCATCACAACACACAAAAAAACCTTGCATACCTTGTGGTAAGGTCAATACTGGGGCAATAGTCAACCTAGTTTTTAATTCCTGAAATATTTTGTCACAAGCTTCAGACCATTGAAACTTCACTATTTTCTGAGTCAACATAGTCAATGGGGACGAAATAGATGAGAACCCTTCGACGAACCTTCTATAATATCCAGCCAACCCTAAGAAACTCCTAATATCAGTTGGAGAAGTGGGTCTAGGCCAATTCTGCAGTGCCTCTATTTTCTGAGTATCAACTCTAATTCCATCACCGGAAACAATGTGGCCTAAGAATGCCACAGACTTTAGCCAAAACTCACACTTAGAGAATTTGGCATACAACTCTCTATCCTTTAGAGTTTGGAGAACTACTCTGAGATGACTAGCATGATGTTCCTCATTCCTCAAATAGATTAGTATGTCATCAATGAATACGATAACAAACATATCTAAATAAGGCTTGAATACTCTATTCATAAGGTCCATGAATGTTGCAGGAGCATTGGTCAAACCAAAGGACATAACTAGGAACTCATAATGACCATAACGGGTCCTGAAAGCTGGCTTAGGGATAGCACATTACCTTACTCTCAACTGATGGTAGCCAGATCTGAGATTTATCTTAGAAATACAAGTAGCACCTGAAGTTGATAGAAGAGATCATCAATTCTCAGAAGAGGATACTTATTCTTGATAGTAACCTTGTTCAACTGATGGTAATCTATGCACATTCTAAGAGAACCATCCTTCTTCCTCACAAACAAGACCGGAGCGCCCCAAGGTGAGACACTTGGTTGAATAAAACCCTTCTCAAGGAGATCTTTCAACTGCTCTTTTAACTCTTTTAACTTTGCTAGTGCCATCCTATATGGCATAATAGATATAGGACGAGTATGGGGAAGAATATATATACTGAAGTCTATTTCTCTCTCAGGAGGGACTCCGGGAAGGTCATCTAAACAAACTTCTGGAAACTCTTTTACTACTGGAACTGACTGAATAGAAGGTATCTCAACACTAGAGTCATTAACTCGGACTAAGTGATAGACACACCCCTTGAAAACTAAATTTCTCTCCTTAAGGTATGAAATAAAATGACCCTTAGGCACTGCTGAACTACTTTCCACTCTATAACTGGCTAATTAGGAAACTGAAACTTAACAACTCGAGTTCTACAATCAACTGAGGATTAACACGCATGAAGCCAGTCCATACCTAGAATGATATTAAAATCTTACATATCTAACTCAACTAAGTCATCCATGGTGCTCTTTTGATTGACAGAAATGGTACAATCACGATAGACTCTCTTCACTAGAATAGACTCACCAACAGGTGTATAAACAATGAAGGGCTCAAGAAGATTCTCAGGAAGAACATCAAAATTCATCGCAACATAAGGAGTCACAAAACATAGACTCATTCCTGGATCTAGCAAAGCATAAACATCAAAGTTAAAGACTTGGATCATACAAGTGACAACATCTGGAGAATTTTCTTGCTCTTGGCGACTAGTGATGGCATACAAACGGTTTCCTCCTCAGCCTGCCACTGAAGCAGTAACTATTCTAGATGCAGCTCTGTCTGGTGGAGCAACTGAAGAAGATTGGGCCCTATTGCCTCATTACCATTTCCTTGTCTGTTCTTAGGGCACTCTTTCATAAAATGACTGTTTTGACCACACTTGAAGCAACCAGTGGAGACATCATGACACACCCCTGAGTGGCCCCTACCATACTTAGCACATGAAGGAGTCCTATTACCCCCTTGTGCCACACTACCCTGAGACTGCGTAGGTCTAGCTCTGAAATTTTGTGAATTCTGATTTTGAAACTCATTTTTGTTTCTTGGTGCAAGTGCACTAGTGGATGATGGATCATGTCCCTTTTGTTTCTGTTGGAAAGATGACCGGTTCACATTACTCTTCTGCTGCCCGGACTCATGCACTATCTTAGCTCTCTTGTTTCGAAACTCTCCCCTATCTTTCAGTTTATCTTTCTCAACCTTTTGCACATGCATCATTAGCCTTGATATGTCCATATCTCCTATCAGCAAAGCTGCCTTGCCTTCCCTACTTGATAGACGAGACAATCCAGTAACAAACAAACTCATCATGCTTCTTATGTCAGCAACCATTTCCGGAGCATATCGAGAAAGTTGGGTGAACTTCAAACTGTACTCATGAACACTTATAGATTCTTGCTTAAGAGTAAGGAATTCTCGTACCTTTGTTTCTCTCAGTTCACATGGAAAGAAACACCCCAAGAAGGCCTCTTCAAACAATGCCCAACTCAGAAGTGGTGCACCTTCAGCTCTATTCTTTTTCCATTGATCAAAACAGATTCTAGTGACACCCTTTATTTGGTATGCAACTAGTTCTACCCTATCAATATCATCAATGTTCATAATCTCAAAAACCTTTTGAAGCTCTTCAACAAAGTTTTCTGGATCTTCAGTGACACTTCAACCAGTAAAGCTTGGAGGATTCATCCTTAAAAACTCACGAATCCTTGTAGTATCTGCCACTTCATGTCAATTCTCTCTCTGTCAAACTTGATTGGTCACAACTTGACTCAACATCCGGATAGCTTCTCAGAATTCAGCATTGGTGACCTCTCCTTGGGGTTGCACTTCATGTGCATTACGTAACCCTTGTTCATGTGGTTCAACAGTCCTTCTAGCGGGACAACCTCTGACAGCTCTTCGTAGAGGCATGATCTGAAAGACACGCGTAAACACGAATTAGAAGAAACTTCTTAGAGATAAATGTTATCGCACGTAATGAGTATGAAAAAAGTGAGATAGTTGCTAAGTGTCGCAACCTCCAAATTATAGATGTGGCGCGCTCCACACCGATAACTAGGACTCTACACACATGACTTCATAGACTCCCTCAGACTCTTCAACTCTGTGCTCTGATACCAAACTTGTCATACCCCGAGCCTACACCCTGGGCGGGACTGACACTAGAGAACCAATGCTGGACCCAAGTGAACCCTTGACCTGACTTACTACTCAACGGAAGACTTACTCATGATAAAATACTTTAAAAGTAAACTGAAAGCTCAATAGATAACTTAGAATGTATAAAGAAACATTCACTAGCAAAAATGCCAATTCAAGTCTCAAACATCAAAACTGAAATGGAAAGACTCAAGAACTAACATCAACTAACTGTCTATGAAGCCTCTAACAACTAAGACGGACGTCAGGACAAGACCCACGACATCATAAAGAAATAGAGTACTAAAAACAATAAAAAGGGATCCACCGGAAGTAAGGAGGGTCACCAAAAACTCTGAAGCTCAACTGGATCAATGATGCACTGGATACTGATCCTGGTTACCTATATCTGCATCATAAAAGATGCTGGCCAACTGGCATCAGTACATTGAATGTACGAGCATGCGAGGGGAATACTAAAACGAGACATAAGCTTGAAAAGAACTGAGAAACATACCTGGTCTCAACTCAACTCATTTCAATATAAAGCAACAATATAAATGTAATATAAAGAAAAGCTTTTAAAACATGGATAACAACTCTGTGTATTTAGAAATGCAATAGTAACTCAGTTTGTATGCAAGGATACAATTTAAAATCTATTTGTATGTGAAAATACAAGTAAACTCTGTGTATATAAGAATAGAAAGTATCACTGTGGAAGTTTCTCTAACCGACAACCATCACTATGAACTATGTGATGATACAGTGTTTTGCCTCAGGCTGACAGGGCCGTCCTTTACCTTGTCGGGGGTATAGAACCTAACTACTAAGTGGGTACACTAGTCTATGCTAAAAATCACTAAGGAATCATCTAAAAAGTATGACCCTTTTCTACCCATGCTGGCTACACGATTTATGGAGACCATGAATTATCTGAACTCAACTTGTCCCCAAATTGGTGGTCAATACTACTCCCAAAATGTAACTAGCTCATATGTTTAAAAACATAACTCTTTCTGTGGTTTGAGATAATTACTCAAAAACTAGCCCAAAGGCTCTCTTGGAAACCAATGTTTCCTCTCTTTCTTAAATGTGAAAACATTTACTCTTTACTCAAAAACTAGCTCAAAGGTTCTTTTGGAAATCGGTGTTTCCTTTCTTGTTTAAATGTGAAAACATTTACTCTTTGTGAATACATAGTTACCATATACTCTTTTGAATAAAATGAACGTCATTTGTTACTCTTTACTCAACTCAAAACTTAAGTCTTAAAACAAGTTTAAAGCATTTGCGAAAGACTTTTGAAAGGACTCTAAGAACTCTCTAGACTTGGCTCTTAACTTTCCTTAAATTTGAATTTATGGATTCAAGGCTATGATTCATGTTTATGGATGATATCATGATGTTTAGACGTACCTTAGAGTGTAGAAATCAACTAGGAAACATAGGTACGATTTGTCACTCCCCGAGCCTACACCCTGGGCAGGACTGGCACTCTAGAACCATTGTTGTCTCTATTCGAACCCTTGGCCTGGCTTACTTACTCAGTGGAAGACTTAACTCAACATAACTGTACCTTTAAAAGTAAACTGAAAGCTTAAAATATAACTTCGAATGTATTAAGATAGCATTCACTGGCCGAAGTGGCAAATCAAGTCTCAAACATAAGCCAATAACAAGATAATGACAAATGAACTAACTAACTATCTATGAAGCCTCTAATAACTGAGATGGATGTTGGGACAAGACCCACGACATCCTAATGAACTAAAATACTGAAAATCAATACAAATGGGATCGTCCGAAAGCAAGGAGGCTCACCAACAACTCTGAAGCTCAAGTGGATCAACAATGCACTGGATACTGATCCTAGTTACCTGAATCTGCATCATAAAAAGATGCAGGCCAACTAGCATCAGTACATTGAATGTACGAGCATACGAGGGGAATTCTAAACAATACATAAGCTTGGAATGAACTCAAAGAACATGCCTGGTCTCAACTCAACTCAACTTAACTCATTTCAATATAAAGCAATAATATGAATGAAATATAAAGAAAAGCTTTTAAAACATGAATAACAACTCTGTGTATTTAGAAATACAATAGTAACTCTATATGTATGCAAATACATTAGAAACACTGGAATGTATATAAAAATAAAATTTACTTCTATGTATTTAAGAATACAAAATACTTATGTGGGAGTTTCTCTAACCGACAACCATCACTTAAGAGCTATTGTGATGACACAACTTTTTGCCTCACGCTGTCAGGACCGTCCTATACCTTGCCGAGGGCATAGAACATGACTACTAAATGGATCCATTAGTCTATGCTAAAAAGCACTAAGGAATCATCTAAAACGTATGACCCTTTTCTACTCATGATGGATATATGATTTATGGGGGCTGGGAGTAGTCTGAACTCTCCCCCATATCGGTGCTCAATACTTCTACTAAAATATAATACTAGCTCTTATGTTTAAATCATAAATTATTTCTGTGATTTGAGATAATTTCTCAAAACTTAGCTCAAAGGCTCTCTTGGAAATAAAAAATTCCTCTCTTGCTTAAATGTGAAAGCATTTACTCTTTACTGAAAAACTAGCTCAGAGGCTGTTTTGGAAATCAAAGTTTCCTTTCTTGCTTAAATGTGAAAACATTTATTCTTTGGGAATACATAGTCCCAATATACTCTTTTGAAGAAATGAACTTCAATCTCTACTCTTTACTCAACTCAAAACTCAAGTCTTAAAACAAAGTTAAAATATTTGTAAAAGACTTCTGGAAAACTCTTATGAACTTCTTTTGACTTGACTCCTAACTTCTCTTGACTTGACTCTTAACTTTCCTTGAATCGAATTATGGATTCAAGGCTCATGATCTCATGTTATGGATAATTTCATATTGTTTAGACGTACCTTAGAGTGTAGAAATAAACTAGGGAACATAGGTACGTTTCAAGGGAACTTGTACGAAAAGAAGTGGGAAAGGGTAGAAGACCTGGCGTCCTTGGCGCTCTGAGTGGCGCGGGGCACAAGAACACAAACTTCAGAGTCTGGGTTGGGGTGCTCTAAGTGGCACGCCGCCCCAGAGCCCAAACTTTAGACATTGAAGTGGGGCGCTCTGAGTGGTGCGGCGCCCTATGCCCCTGCATAGAAAATCCCCATTTTTTCTTGCTCGTTTATCAACTCTAAACCCTCTAGATTCACTTGGTTCTTTCCCTAAACACTTAGATTCGACTACATAACCATAATATGCAAGAATCTACTCAAAACGACATCTAATTTCATGAATTTAAATCAAGAACTCCTCAACAACTTCAACAATCAAGAACCCAGTAGAAACTTCAAACAAATCCATCAAGAACTCAATTTCTATACTTTCAAGAACATCATTTCGCTGAATAAAATCATGATTGGCGCATGGGTGAACTAACCCAACGCTATGTGATCTCACATACCTCGTAGGGATCAACCCTTGGAGAAATCTACAAGCAATTGTTCAAGAACTTAGTGATTCCTTGCTTTTTCTTCTCCTTTCTCCTCTTATTTTCTCTTCTCTCAAAACACTAAATTATTTTTGATAAAGCATAAACTGAATCCAATCAGTTTAGACCCCAACTTAATTACCAAAAATGAATTTAATTAATTGGGTAGGGAAAAGACCATAATATCCTTCTAAAATCCAGTTTTGACTTTCCTTATCTAGACAACCCAACTTTGAATAGCCATATCTCCCTCATACAAACTCTAAATAGATCAAACTTTGTGGCATTGGAAATATAATTCAAAGATATTTCCTACGGTATCTTGTAGCACACCCAACTCATCCTGAGCTAGGAGTTATGGTCGTTTAAAGTTGTCCCAAAACTCATACTTAGCTTAATTTTGTCAAACTTTCCAATTTTGATTATTTCCAAAAACGATTTCTTTCTAATTCTAAGTCTTTCTAGTAGTGGGGTGTTAAATGATTCAAGGGAACTCAAACGGAAAGAAGTGGGAAAGGGTAGAAGACCTAGCGACCCTGGCGTACTGAATGGCGCCGGGCTCCAGACTTAAAACTGTCACGACCCAACCCACTGGGCCGTACGGGCACCACTCTAACACCTAAGTAAGAGGACCCTCATATCCCATTAGTTAAAACATGCATAAAATTAATGAAAAAAAGAGATAAATGAAATCATAGAGTTTTATAAATGAAAACCTTCTTAAACAACTCGGGTTAAGACTTGTAAAGTAATTAACACCCCCAAGGATCTAGTCTAAACAGGTACAAGAGCTACTAAGAGTACAAACTAGACATAATTAATCAAAGACACAGCTCCCACCATGCGGAAGGAAAAGTAGAAGCTGCTGGAGAATTCTTCATTTTCATCTAATGAAACATCACCAACCTGCATCCAGACTATGTTAAAAAGACATAGCAAGAGTAGTATCAGTACAAACCACACGTATTGGTAGGCATCATCGGTCAACACGATGGCCACCACATAACATAAGAAAATAACTAGTAAGATCATGCAATAAAACCCCTCGCTTCTCCACCTTTACCCTCTCTCGAAATACCTTAGAAACATGCTAGTACTTTAACTACTAACCACCTTCTCAGTCAACCTACTTACTAGGTTCTTGATCATAGTCAAAAGATTCTAACAAATAGAAAAGTTCCCAATACAATTACAAGCATTCCGACTAACCGCTCCTATCATACTCTTACTTCCTCTACATATTACCCCGCCAAGGCCACATAGTACATTACGTCAAGCTTTCTACCCCTAACCACAAATCCCTTTCTCCAAAGTGAAATCCACCTAAGCACTTACAACACGTACACTACCCCACTTCTTCGCCATTACAACACACAACACCCTTTACTCAGACATTAACAATCCTTGAAACGTTGACTCCTCACCTACAGTATCACCTCCCGATTGGGTGTGCCCTTTCCGGTTCACTTTTCATCAAGGTACATATCAAGTTTACTCAACATAGAAGAACAATCAAACATAAGTCCTCATAAACATATAACAATTCCGGGAAACACAATATCAATTATCATTACAACCAAGGTACAATTTCACAGTCCTCAAGGCATACAGTTATATCAAATCATTAGTCATCTCAGGGAACCCAAACCCAAACTGTTAGCATACCGGAACGTGGTACCCGATCCAAATATCATGTCGGAACGTGGAAACCGATGCAAGTTAGTATTTTGGAATACAACACCCGATACACAATCACAATCACAATGTATATCATCACAACCATACAACAAGAGTGATTCACAACATAAAATTATTCGTTCATACTATTTACTTTAGGTGTGATCAACAAGCTTCGTTCACATTCATGTGCGTATTATAATGAAGAAAGAAAAAACATGCATCACACAACATAAAATCACAACCATCACAATGAACTACTCATCGACGTATATCATGTAAGCATTAATTCAACCATACTTAGCGCTAGTTCATCATCTAAGGCTTATTCCTAGGGTTTAATCATATTTCATTCGTTGCACGAAATCCTACGCATAATTCCTACCATTGATTTACATATATTACGCAGTGAGCAAAAATTTATAACTACTCAATTCATAAAACCTAGCCTACCTGGTCCCCAAGCAGCTGCACGGAGGAATTGTAGATAATTTTTTGGTTTTCCGGATGACATGACGGTGAATTTGGCCAAGAATCTGCAAGATATCGCCATTCTCACGCTAGAATCTCTTCCTCCTTCTTTCCCAAGCTTGGAACAACTTTTTGGAGGATTTCTGGGTGATTTACGTCTAATCTAGGTATTTTAGGAAGAAGGAGAAAATAAGATTTCAAGTTATTTACATTCTGCCTCACCTATCCCGCTCTGGCGGGACAGTGTCCCAGTATTTCTTGAAGTTTCACTTTTCCTAATTAACGACGTTTTGGGTCATTACAATAGATACCAATTTACCCCTCGTTCGTCCTTGAACGACTAGTGCACGGGACATCACACGCCCCATTTTCAGAGTACTTCTAACTACAGAATTGGTTCATTACGAGAACCACGACGGATGGTGACTCTTCCAATCCAACACACATACGATGCTTTACTTAAGTACCGATTAGGAAATCTAAATCAACACATGAAGAAAAGAACGTGTTCACCTACATAGCTTGACCCGCCAGGGTGGCAACCCTTCCGCTAAAGGGGGCCCGCTGTGACGAGGAATAAAAAATAGTAAAGGGGGAAAATGGGGAAAGTTTTCCTCATTTCTCCCTTCTTCACCCAAATTCCTCCCAATCACTCTCCTCCAAACGTCAAAGCTTAGGTAATATTCTTGTTCCTTATGCACTTTACTTCTATACTTGATTAACAACGATTGCATGACGACTAACTAATAGAATTTAATGGTTTTTGGGTAGTTATTAAAAAATGACCAGGTTGCTTGATTAATTAGGAAAATGTAGCATGGGTACTTCCCTTACGTCCCCAATATCTCCACAACATTTTGGGCATAAGGATTTTGTAAAAATATGGTTAAATCGATACAAATACGGGTGGGGGAAGTGGAAAGGTCTTTTTGACATAAACTTTAATTTGGGCACTGTTTAGGGGTTTATTTGCTAATATGATTGCATATTTAGGTTCTAGGGTAGTTGATACACTCTGATCTGCTAAAATTTAGGTAAAGTGGAGAATTTGGGATGAAAAGGCGCCATTATCACGCCTGGTGTTCGTCCCAGATGAGGGACGCTCTGGCGACCTTCATCCCGTTGTGGAGACCTTCATCCTGTTGTGGCGGCCTTCATAATCCCACCCTAGCGGGATTTTGGCCGCTGTGCCGGGATATGCCAAACCAGTGGCCTGCATCCCATAACTCATAAATTTCTCTCTTCTCATTTTAGCCTTAAACTATCTATTCCTATCGTGTTCTAACTTATATTTACTTATTGCAGGCTCTCTAAACGGCAGATATAAATGAGGAGAACTTACCTTTCATTCGGTTTCCTGATGCCGCAAGTCGGGAAAGACACCACGACAATAGAAATATAAAATTCTGTTGCGAGAGATGTTTTGTTTTACTCAAGCTGGAAGAGAAGGCGCCTACCTTTTATGCTCGCCTGGTGGAGTTCGGATGGACTCCACTGACTGAGGCTCCCCCGGATGCATGTTCAACTTGGGTGAGGGAGTTCTACGCCATCCTGCCTACCGTGCGATGGGACGATCCTCATCCCGTCATCCATATCCGGGGAGTTGACATCCCCCTGAACGCCACTGTTATAAATGAGACACTAGAGTTGCCCGAGGTCTTGAATGCGAAGTACGAGGCCAAGCTGAGGGTGATGGACTTGGGTTGGCTGAGGGACACCCTAATTAACCCTACACGTCGGGACTAGGTCTACTAGGCTATCGCAGAGGGAATCACTAGCACGGACTAGTCACCTGATGCTAAGAGGTGGCTACACTTGGTTACTAGGAGGATCCGCCTGTCGGGCAACCATACTGACATGACATTTCCTCAGGCCTTGGTGGTGGCGTGTGTCATACAGAGTATAGAGCTAAATGTGGGGGCGCAGATCATTTCGGAGTGGAAGATGTTCTACCGCGGCAACAAAAAGGCCTTCTTCCTACCGGGACTCATCACCGCGTTGTGAAAATGGGTGGAGGTGCCACTTCTTGACACCGATGAGGTACTTCGTATGGATCCCACATTCACCCTCTTTTGGTTAGATCAGGTTCTACTTACAGGAGCAAGTGGAGGAGAACGGGCAAGGCTAGTAGCAATAAGGCGGTCGTGGATTTAGATGACGAGGCCCCACTCTCAGGTGTACGGGTCGAGGAGGATCTGGCGGCTGTTAGGAGGAGGTTGGGGAGTGCCTTTGCTTACTTTACTCTGGTTCCACCCAGCACTGCCCTAGAGGTCGAGATGCTCCACCGTGAGCTACTCCAGGAGAAGAGAAAGGGTCTAGAGAGGGATCGTCTGATGGTCCGGAAATGGAAGGCTGTGAGGATCATGTTCACCTACGTCGCTCCAGGACAGGAGGTTCCCCGAGTTAAAAAGGGATATTTCCAGCATTTCACTTTCATAGATGAGGCCGTGAATAGCCTTGTACTCCCGGAGGATTTAAACTCTGATGTGAATATCTCCCAGTCCCAGAGTCCTTGATTTGGCTTTTCACCCGCCTTGGGTTGTAATTTGGACAAAATCAATTTTTTTTGTAGGCACGTCGATGCTAGTTTTTGCTGTCTGATACAACCAATTTTTATTTACTAAGGTTATGACCTACTGTTCTACTGCTGAGTATTGATTGAATTGAAGGGATTAGTCCGGATATAATTCGGGGTCGGAATATGTGCCTGGGGAAAAATAGGGGAGATAGGCTAAGGTTCTGTCTCGTCCTGTCCCGCTTTGGCAGTAATATATCGTGAGTTTACGGTATTTTTAATACATTTCACTTAAATATTTGTACGTGTCTAGGGCCACTTTGTACTGGTTTTAATGCATTTTTATCATATTTACAGGAAATATGTTCAGACGTAGAAACTGAGAGACACAGCTAAAGGATGTGCAGAAAAGGGCATCTACAGAGGTGATCTACAGACCGTAGGTCCATTAACGCTCCGTAAATGGTGACCGTAGATGGGCAGATAAGGCTTGAAGGAAAATTAGGGAATTCTTGACCAAATATGGAACCATGGACCGTAGATCGACTTACGAGCCGTACTGTTGTTCCATCAAATCATTCAGAGAGGGGTTCCAGTACCTGATTTTGAAGATTCTAAGTATGGAGCTACGGAGAAGGATCCATAGACCGTAGATCAATCCACGATCCGTACTGTGGAGCCGTCGATTGATTCAGAGAAGTGGAGATTTTTAAGATTGGAAAATTGCCTAAGTCTTGAGCCACGGAAGGGACCTACGGTCCGTAGATCAATCCACGGTCCATAGGTCAGTGTCATAGATCAAAGACACGTCCTGAAACATTATTTCCTTATTTCATTTCCTTTTTAGTTAGGACTTGTTTTTCTATTTATAGGGCATGTAAACCTCATTTTTACGTGTTAGATTTTATTACTTTTATTCTAGTTCTTGAATTGGGAAATTAACTTGCAACTTTAGAAATTCTTAATTTCCTAAGTTCGTTTTGAAGATTTTGGTTTGGAAATTCAAGTTGAAATTCTGGGTTTATCATTCTCATTACATAAGTTCATGATTTCTTCTTCTAAAAATATGAATTGTGTCCTTGCTAATATGGGTAACTAAATCCACAACTAGGGTTGTGGGAACCATGAGCGATTAAAAAAGTATGAATAGTAACTAAGCAATTCTTGAATAGTGTTATTGTATGCATTTATAATTCTTTCATTCATAATTTTTTTTAACGAGTGCACGCGTTAGAACTCACCATGTTGCTACTTGCCGGACCAAAGAGGTAGTTAATAAGAAAAGAATAATGAACGTAGATTTAGTGTGATACTATCTAATAGTCTAATGTCGATTGGTGCGAGGGTGAAAACTAAGACATATATCGATGAGATGTCTAATATGAGGTAAAGGTAAGGGTATACACACGTAGATGGACCAAAGTGAGGGGTGAAATTATGTAGTTGTTGGACCAATGAATTAGATATACCTAACTTATCACTTTGCATGTAATACACTAGGAAAAGATTGCTAGTACTAGGATTACCGCGTTATGCGCTTATGGGGAACACGTACACCCTAGTTACTTTCTCATCTTGATAACAACTGAAGTTTGAATATTTCTCACTGAATACTTACATAATTTCCTGAATTTGTTTCACAAATCCCCCCCTTTAATTACTTGTTTCGGGAGTACGTTGACTAAAAGGATATAATTGTAAGTAAGTTAAGTTTAAGTCTAAACCATATTCCTTATGGGATCGACCCCAACCTCCAAGTTGGGTTCTTTATTTGATAACGATCGCTTATACTTCTTTAGGGAGGTGTAATTTGAGCTTATCAAATTTTGGAGCCGCTGCCGGGAAATTTGGCTTTTAGATTAAATTTAACTACATTATTGAACTTTAGTCAAATATTTCCTAATTTTACTTTTTCTTTTGTTTTTGTTTCTCTCAGGTTCCTACTCTAGTGTATACCAAGTACTCGGAGCCAAGGTGAACCACTTACTCCTTACGATCCAGAACTAAACAAAAGTTTGCGGAGAATGAATAATAAAGCAATTCCAGATAATCCTATCAGAGGAGAGTTAGGTGATGGTGTTGGGTTGCAGCCTCCGATGGTTGGTGATGAGAATAATCAGGTTCAAGTTGAGAATTTACTGAGAGATGCAGTGAGGGTTCATGAACCACAAGGACCAAGACTGCATGATAACTATATGGTCAACTTTAATGATGTTGAATCTGAAGGACCTTTTGTCCTAGCCCCTCTACCTTCAGGGCATTCATTTGTGGTGACTATCAGTTTGATGCAGATGCTTACATCGAGGGGCTTGTTTGCTGGTTTGGCATCGAAAGACCCACATGTTCACATAACCAAGCCAAGGAGTGTTTGGAAATGTTGTGTGGGTCGACCGGACATGGACATGGATGTCATTGGATTGCGAGTATTTCCTCTATCATTGACTGGCGATGGTGCTGTGTGGTTTAATGAGTTTCCTTATAACTCAATCTACACATGGGGACAACTGATTGATATGTCCCTAGGAAGATTATTTCCAGTGTCTAAGAAGCTGAACCACAAAGATAAACTCAATAATTTTGCAGCACTACCTGGAGAGTCTGTGAGTAGTTCTTGGGACAGGTTCACTGCTTTCATAAGGGGTGTTCCGAATCACTGTATTGATGATGAGTCGTTGAATGAATATTTCTACCGAGGTCAGGATAACAACAGTAAGGCAGTGCTTGATACTATTGCTAGAGGTTCATATGACGAGTGCACTTTTGAGCAGATTGCGGAGAAACTGGAGAAGATCTCTCGAAACAATAAATCTTGGAGCACTAGAAAGTCGGATAATGGGAAAAACACATTTTTCATTCAAACTACAAACAACCAGTCTGCAGATGAGATTCGTGAGGAGGTGGCTCAGATGAAGACTGAACTAGGGTTGGTTTTGAAGCATGAGAGTGGAGGTGCGAAGAAGGTAAAAGTTGTGAATTATTTGACTAGGAATCCACCACCGGTTGAGGAGTGTTACTATGAAGAGGATACTTATACGGTAAATGATCAGACGGGGGGTTTCCGACCAAACGCCCAAGGTTCCAATACGGATAATTGGCGCCAAGGTCAAGAAAACAAAGGTCGGAACTATGGAAACTACAACCGAGAGGGTCAATATGTTCGAGATGGGAACTTCAATCGTGACAACAACTATAACTAGAATAACTATGGCAACAGAAATGACTGGGTTGGACCTTATGTTCCCCCTCAAAAGCAGGAATCTGGTCCTAGAGAAGTTGGAAGTAATATGTCACGTATTGAGGATATGATGCAGAAGATGATGAGGAGGTTTGACGCAACTAATGAGAATGTGAAGGAGATACAAAATGAGTTGTCCGGAATTGGCCAAAAAGTTTATGCAAATGCAGTGTCGATAAAGCAACTTAAGCAGCAGTTTAGTCATTTGTCTGCTACTGTGAATACATGCCATCTGGGCACGCTTCCCAGTAACACCATCCAGAATCCAAAAAATGATGGGCATTGTATGGCTATCCCGACTCGCAGAGGAAAGCAGACTTTTGACCCCCGCATGCCATCTGATGTACAAAGAGTGGTAGAAACAGATGGTGATGAGATTGAGGTTACCAAAAAGACTAAAATTGCTACAGAGAAGGAAACAAAGATAGCCCAAAAGGGTGTTCCCATGCCTAGTGTCACGCCCTAGATTCAAGGACGCAACTGGCTCCTAATGCCAAAACTCAAGCTCGAGCCGACCCTGTTGAACCATTTGTTACTAGCGCATGGCAGCCATAAACAGTCAAGAAAACAAACAAGTATATCTCGGCTTAATATTAAGCCCTCGGCCGGCAAGGCCTCTGTAAACAGATCTATAAAAGAAACAGCTACTCCCAAGAGTTCATATAAAGAAATAGCCAACTAGCACAGAAGGCCTGATTGGTCCGTCAAGGCCACCATGATCTCTATACCGAAACTGAAAGCAGGTATATCATGACAATGCATCACACAACTAACAAGCTTCAGCAAACCAACAAACTAGGCCAACATGGCCATAACGTAGCTATAAACCCCACACACTAGTCTGCAAGCCTCTAATAGTAGTAAAGATTAGCGGGACAGGGCCCCAGCCTACCCATAAAGATATATACACCAAAAGGTAACAAACCTCCCAACTTTGGCAGCTCCGGAGGAAAGGAGCTAGCCAATCGGATAAAAGTCAACCCTGCTGCTGAGGAGGTCTACTCGGTCGTCTGTCAGGACCTGCATGCATGAATGCAGCACCCCCAAGGCAATGGGGCGTCAATACACAATATTGTACAGAGTATAAAAGGCAACAGACTATGAGAAGGTATCCTGATATACTGGAATAATCTGATTAATAAATCAAGGATAAGATAAGTGTAATGACCTGCTCCTAAATCTAAACTTATCAAAACTAATAAAACAACAACCTAACCAAGCCCCCATAAACCCGGTAGGTACAAACAACACACAAGACCACCTACTCAGGCCCCCATAAGCCCGGAAGGTGCCAATCAACCTATATATCCCTATCGGTAGTCCCCTAGCCTCGTAGGCAGTCACATAGCCCTCTTAGGCATTAATATAGCCCCGTAGGCAGTACATGGCTCTCTTAGGCATCAACATAGCTTATACACAACTCATAGCCATCTTAGGCAACAACATGGTCTTGTAGGAAGCACATAGCCTTCTTAGGCGTCAATATAGCCCTGTAGGCAACTCATAGACCTTCTAGGCATCAATATAGCCCCGTAGGCAACTCATAGCCCTTTTAGGCATCCATATAGCCCTGTAGGCAGAACATAGCCCTTTTAGGCATAGATCACATTCCTGCAGCTAACCACAATAGCCCTAAGGGCAACAATAACAATCCAACAGCTAAAAGCGAGCAATTTAGTTATAAACAATATATACAAATAGCCTCTAAGTCGTGTCCAACATAAGGACGCTACTACTGAATAAGAATCCCGATAAGAGAGGTTTATATCCACTCGAGCAGCACTACGCTAATACTGAATATGTCACGTATTGAGGAGATGATGCAGAAGATGATGATGAGGTTTGACTCAATTGATGAGAATGTGAAGGAGATGCAAAACAAGTTGTCCGGAATTGGCCAGAAAGTTGATGCCCGTGCAGTGTCGATAAATCAACTTGAGCAGCAGTTTAGTCAGTTGTCTACTACTATGAATATACGCCAATTGGGCACTCTTCCCAGTAACACTATCCAGAATCCAAAGAATGATGGGCATTGTATGGCTATCACGACTCGCGGAGCAAAGCAGAATGTTAACCCCCCCCCCCATGTCATCTGATGTACAAAAAGTGGTAGAAACAGATGGTGATGAGATTGAGGTTACCAAAGAGACTAAAATTGCTATAGAGAAGGAAGCGGAGATAGCCCAAAAGGTTGTTCCCATGCCTAGACCTCCACCTCCTTTCCCACAGAGGTTAGTGTAGAAGGCTGATGTTTATTACATAATCAACGACACAACTTCCAGTAAGAGTGTCTACGACCGTGTAATAGTATAGTAACCCAACCAAGGGTTGGGGTCGTGTCCCAAGGGAACGGTTTTGAGAATTAAAAGAAAAATAAAATTTAGTTCTAACTAGTCGTAGCTAAAGACATTAACGATTAAAAACATTTTAAATTAAAAGGGGACACAAAAGTGTCAAATAACAATGGGGGTTTTGTCACTAGTAACTATAATCAACAAAAATAACAAGGAAATTAAGTATGAGGAAGAGTTCTTTGGGTTTGACCGCAATACAAGTTGAGATAAATAGTTGGGTACATGCTTTCGATAGGAAATTTGCAAGATAATAGTGACTAGGCTAAGCTTTAGATGGAAATAAGTTCCCTCTCGGGCAACTTACCCCGTTTCAAATGCGTTCCTCTCGGACACACATTTGCCATATGAAGGCCAGCCTACGCCTTACCCCACTCACTCTCTCGAACTGAGTGTTAGGATATGGGACTAGGGCTCACCCTCTCGGGCTGAACCTCATGTCGACCCACTCCTTAATCCATCAGTCTAGCAGTCTTGGTTTCGCGACCTCCCTCTCGGGCAAACCAAAAACATATGGGTGGCTTTGTATTTGCAACTAAAAACCCATTAAATTAAACCAGAACCACTAGGTGAAATCACCATTAAAGTACATCTAACCTATCAGCAAGCAAGACCCAACAATAATATCAACACATATTTGCTAAATCACATCCCAAGAATGGGGTTTTTAGCAACACATCAAGAGATAGAAATTTATACCTAAATGAGCTTGCATTCACATGGGTATGAAGATTTAAGTCTTGTTACAGGCCAAGAATGAAGAATCCAAGAGACCTAAGTGCAAATCCTTGGAGATGAAACCCTCTTTTTCTTCAAGTTTTCAAAACCCTCTTCAAACTCAGAGCAAAAATAAAAAGTACTAAAATTATATTAATTGTTTCACACTAAAAATCTGATACTAAAAATGTGATACCAAAATCTCATACTAAGCTATAACTCTCAACGAGTATTTATAGTTTTCAAAAATTTGTGTTGTAGCGGATCATTCGGCGACATTAGTCAGAATCGCCGATTGACTCGATGATTCACCCTTAGGTGCAGTTCATCATCGTCTTGCACCAACCTTCAACATCGTCATGCTCTGTGTAATTGGGCGACATAGTACTACTTCGTGAAACTATTCGGCGACACGCCAACTGCTCCTTTGATCGTCTTTTGATCCACTTCCTTCAGGGCTTCGTGTACTGGAACAAAGGGCGGAGTGCGTCCCTTTGGCGATTCGCCAAGTATGCTTGGCGATGCTCAGGCTTCAACTTCTTCATTCTTTTCTGCCTTTTTGTTCCTTTTTGCGCCTAAGTGTCCATGCTTCCACTAAAACTTCAAATACCTGAAACTTAAGCATTTTCATCAGATAATGAGATAAAATAAGTATTTGAGGACACTATTTCTATTAAAATAAAACCCTAAATAAGTCCAATTTGTGGACTCATCAACACTCCCAACTTAAACTTTTGCCTGTCCTCAAGCAAACTCAAGTTCGGTTGTTCAAAAAGGATGTCTCAAACAGTGCTACACAAGACTCAATCATGAATGTACACAACAAAACTTCAAACTACTTATGCGAATATTCAATTGTGTACTCAAATATTCATGTTGTGACACACCAATATCAAAGATTCTCATGCTAGCATTACTTGCTACTAATGCAAGTTCAAGCTCAACGAAAGTATCTAAATTCCCTTACACAAAGAATGATTCCATATTCACACACAAAAGTTAATCAATTTAAGATCACGAATCATATGCAACGCTCACACTCAAAAAAAAGAACACAATGCATGTTTTAACCCATAGGTTTGCCCTTATTTTTCAATCGACTTTCGGTTCGGTTTACTCAAGATAAAAAAGGGTTTTTCAAGGCTTGTAATGGAACTGAGTGCAAATGTATGTTCATTTAGGCTCAGTGACTTCTTCACCCTCATGAGATGAGGTGTTCTCAAAACCTCCTTTTCCCTTCCCTTATTACTTTTTCTTCTAGTGCTTCTAAGTCATCCTTTTGTTCACTTTCCATGTATTACTTGGAAACCCAATTTCTTTTGCACTTTTATTCCATTTTTTTTTTGGAGGGTTTCCATTTTGTTTTGCAATACCATGGGTTAGAGAGACTTTTTCTTGCACTTCTTGACTTCTCCTTTTCCTTTTCACCACACCCCCAACTTAGGATTTTAGCCTAAGTTGGCTATTCACTAAACCACAAATCAAGAGGGTTATAGGTAGTGGGTCAAGTAAGGTCTAGGGTTCATCAAGTTTCTTCCAAAGAAAGGTAAGGCTCAAGGGGTGTTCAAAAGAGTTTCACACACTCACGGGTAGGCCACAAAAGAGGTATATGTCAGATTTGGCTCAGACTCTTTAAAGTTCCGTAAGATCATCTCAAGAGCATACCTTTCTAAATCAATCAGACTAATGGGGAAAATTCTAGGTTTATTCATGCATGGTTCAAAGTAAGCTAATAACACAAGGCATCGACACTTAAGTCAAACAAGACTACACACTTTTTTCTAGTGTTCAACTGTCATTACAAGAGAATTAATTCGATAAATGGTTAATCACAACAAGATGCAAAGGGTTCACATATTGTCTATGCAACTTCATTTGGTCTCGTCGTAGCCGCACATTCATGTTTGTTCAATTGAGAGCACTATTCAAGTCATTAGTATTGATCGGAACTGAGACTTAAATTTTGCAAAAGAACAGCCACTTTCAAACATACGAGGTGGCAAAAAAATTTCGAAAGGATTCAAAATTATTTTTGAAATTTAAAACAAAAGGGAGTCATAAGCTCAAACATCCACAAAAAGCAGTGTAAAACCAATTTTAAACAGAACATCCTAAATATATACAAAACAACATGAATCACAAATAGCATACAAAAGGTGAGCCTCACCCCACCACAAATAAAAGCAATTTGTCCTCAAATGCAAATAACAAAGAATCCGAAAGGCAAAATAAAGAAAGACAAAGAGGGAGGTAAAGAGGGGATCATGTCTAAATAGTCGCTCCATCTGTCTGGGCATCAGTACCCAGAGTGACTTCCAGAAGGACCAGCTCCACTGGATCCAGCAGCAGGAGACTTTGCCAAGGAGGCTTGTACAACAACGTCTATCATGATTTCTTCAGTCTCAGCTATGTCGTCTGCTGCAGCTCCCTCAAACATCTCTTCGTCAATCTCTGCCTCTGAGTCAAGGTCGACTATATGTTTTGCTCTATCCCCATGTCCAATGGTGGTCTGAGGCATCACAGGCATGTCTGGAATCTCTTTTGTTCCAAAAATCATGGACACGTCGGTGAACTTCAGGTGATTTACATTTTTTCGCAGCTCAGCAATGACAACTTTTAAAGCTGTCACCTCGTTTGTGTCCCCTTGGTTGTGTTCACACACTGCTATTCTAACTACTAGGGCGTTAATGATAGTGTTCAGAGGTGTTATAGCATCAACTAGGGCACTCTGAATCATACCTGGAACAGAGGCCTCTAGATTGGCAGCCCGACGATCAGCAGAAAGGGCAAGCTACCCCATCCGGAGTAGGGAAGCCTGGGTGAGTGGAGGTCGGGAAATAACAGCAACATCATTAGGTCTGAGAGACCTTGCAGCAGTGGAAGAATTTGGATGTGCCTCTGCAGGTGATGATTATATGTTTCCTGACTCCATCAATGTTGCCTTCTTCCTTTCTGCTTGATCCTAAAGGTACTCAGCTTCGATCCTCCAGATATCAGTAAAGGCTGTGGGCATCATTTCCACATTTTTCTTGACATCCCGAGGTACCCGAGCTTGTTTGCACAATGTTGTGATCAATGCTGGGAATGGAAGTGAGGTCTGGCTTTGCCTTGCACGCATGAGTATCTCTGAAGTGATGATTTCTCCTAAGTTTATCCGTGTCTCCATTATGATGCAACCCAGGTAAGCTACCTTGGCAAGGCGAAGAATCGACTCATTCTGGAATGGCATGATTGTGTTGCTGATGAAACCAAACCAAAACCTTGCTGCTATGTTTAGTTTTTTATTTTCAATCGGAGATCCTTCCGCCAACAATTTTGGAGCCTCGTCTGAAATTAGTGGGGCTAACCACTTTTTCATCTCATCCAGTTTCTTTGTTCTAATCAAGTGCTGGCAGTGATCTCTAATATTTGTGGACATGCCCAAAACCACGTTAATCTCCTCACTATCACACTTCATCCTCCTGCCTCTGACGACCACATAGTCTACTTCGTTGAAGGTTGCTGCTAGTTTCTTTTTCTGGGGTATTAGTGCACTATATGCACTATAGAACACTCTTAACCAGTTTGGAATATAAGGACCACAGGGATTGGTGAAAATTTGGAACTTATGGTATCTCAAGCATTCCATTATCTCTGGGTGTCTGTCTATAACCCCGTCTATGGACATCCGCTTTTCCTCTAAAATTGTTCTAAGTCCCTCAGCTTTTACTCGATTTGTTGACTTATGCGGAGGATCCTGTACTGCAGGCGCTAATAACATTGCCTTCTCTGGAACTTGAGATGTATGAGTGGCAGGATGGGTATTCCTGATCCTGGATGGATCATTCAGCTTCTTAGTTCGCCGCTCAGCCCTTTGTGCTATTAACAGATCATCCTCATCAGAAACCACATCTTCACTTTCAGATTGGTTGGGGTCATTTCTGTAAAAGCCATCACTATCAATGTTTGCATCTGATAGTTCAAGGATCTTATCCTTGCCCTTGCCTCTCTCACCAACTGTGGAAAGTTTAGCAACCTTGCTTCTGGATGCAGCTGCATCCTCGTTGATTTTAATCCCTTTTGTTTTACCTTGGGGTGACCTGCTTTCTCTTGCACCTTTAGTTCTATCCATTTCTGTAAAGAATTTGGGAAGAAGTTAGAACAACTAAATCAAATTCATAGGGACACAATTGCAGACTATCTCGCCGAATTGCTTTGGTGAGTAGTGTTTATCAACTGAAATTTACAGTGCAATAAAGGAGAGGAGTATAGGCAAGGGGCGATCGAGGATTCTTTTGGCGATTCACCGAATACCTTTGGCGATTTGAGATTTTTCGCCTAAAGCTACAGAATCCATGTCTCAAGTAGCATGGAATTAAAGGTGAGATGGGGTCAATAGGCGAACTACTGAGTGATTTGGCGAGCTTGACCTATCTTGACAATTGGCCCATCGTGCCTATTTCCTACCTATCTTCTCAATTTCAACCCACAACCCCCGAAAACAAAATCAAAACATGCACTAGATAAATCAAGCTTACAGTTTTTCTCTTTGCTCAACTTAAACAGTATACAGGAGCACCTTATAAAATTTCACTCATGCTAAATCATCAGAACGGGATTCAAACATTTAAAGCAGAAGGGCTGGATTAGCAAATCAACAGAAGCACTTGAATAGTCTCAAGTTGTCATAAAGACACAATACACAACATGGGAAATTGCTTGCAGTGAGAGTATAATTATCACAATTAAATGCAGGATTTTGAGGACTAACCTTTTAGGCAGATCAAGTCAAAATTTTGATGCTAGGAAGCATATTAGTACAGATCCAAGCACTACTAAATCAGCTAAAATACTCAAGAGATACGAATTTTTTTGAAAATACTAAATAGGTGCGATTTTGCAAAAATTGAGAGTGAGAGAACGTGAAAAACGTTGAAAGTCAAAACATGTGGCCCTAATAAAAATATTAGATCTCACCCATTCGGCGACATTAGTTACTTTCAATCTGTTGCTCAGCGATCCATTGAGTGTCTATCTACCTCGCCGAGTTTTATAGGATCTTCAGTTAAGGTGAGGATCCAAACTGTGGTCTTTGTCGAGGTCGGTGATGCACCAATTGAACTTATGTAATTCATCCTGTACTTTTCAAAAACTTTTCATGCCCAATCCTACAAAATCAAGACACCTTTATTTCGATAATAACATACTACAAACATTTAAGGGTTTTGGGTTGCCTCCCAAACAACGCCTTAGTTAACGTCGTGGCACGACGTAAATCAGTACTCAAACTCCATTTTTGGGGTTAGCCTTAGTATCACCAGGCAATTCCCCATTTTTTTTCGGGTGAAGATCGGGAGACGCATAACCCATAAGGTTCTCTAGCAGCTGGACAGCTCTGGAATGAGACCAAAACATCTGCTTCATTCCTTCGATGTCTTCCTTTATTTCTTTAAGCTCTCTATCTTGCTCAGTCACCTTGTGGAGAATGCTTGAGAGAATCCCCTCGAGATTTTTAACCTCATTGTCCTTGAGACTTCTTCACTCGTGAGGAGGGATGTATTTATCCTTCCTCTTACACTGGACCTCGATCTTCACCATATTTTTGGCCAACTAATCCATCTGAGTCATTAGGGCGTCCAACATGAAGTCATTTTCTACTTTTTGATTCATCTCAGTCATTTGATTAAGCAATTGAGTTGCTACCACATATGGCTATTTCGCGATGCCTCCCGGAATGAGTCGGTCGACCAACCTCTTGTCTCCAATACCAAGACTTCTGTAGAAACAGTCAAGGAGAGCTATGTCGGGAATGTCATGATTTGGGCATTGATTGATCAGTTCATTAAACCTTGCCCATGATTTGTGGATCTGTTCACCCATCACAACATTACCTCTAATGGGGGAAACTCCATAGGCTCCCGAGTATTGCTCGCCATGCTCACCTCCCCTGTTTGGATACAAACAAACCGCAAAACAAAACTAAAAATTAAGTGAGTGAACTACAACTACGAAGAACAAAAAATTTACTAATCTAAAAATTATCATATAACACCACTCCCCGGCAGCGGCGCCATTTTGATGTTTAATTATGTAATCAATGATACAACTTCCAATACCAGTGTCTACAATTGTGTAATAGTATAGTAACCCAACCAAGGGTTGGGGTCGTGTCCCAAAGGAGCGGTTTTGAGAATTAATAGAAAATAAAATTTAGTTCTAACTAGTCGTAGCTAAAGACATTAACGATTAAAAACGTTTTAAATTAAAAGGGGGACATAAAAGTGTCAAATAACAATGGGGGTATTGTCACTAGTAAGTAAAAACAACAAAAATAACAAGGAAATCAAGTATGAGGAAGAGTTATTGGGGTGTGACCGCAATACAAGTTGAGATAAATAGTTGGGTACATGCTTTCGATAGGAAATTTGCAAGATAATAGTGACTAGGCTAAGCTTTAGATGGAAATAAGTTCCTTCTCGAGCAATTTACCCCGTTTCAAATGCGTTCCTCTCGGACACCCATTTGTCGCATGAAGGCTAGTCTACGCCTTATCCCACTCACTCTCTCGAGCTGAGCGTTAGGATATGGGACTAGGGCTCACCCTCTCGGGCTGAACCTCATGTCGACCCACTCCTTAGGCCATCAGTCTAGCGGTCTTGGTTTCGAGACCTCCCTCTCGGGCAAGCCGAAAACACATGTGTGGCTTTGTATTTGCAACTATAAACCAATTAAATTAAACCACAACCACTAGGTAAAATCACCATTAAAATACATCTAACATATCAGCAAGCAAGACCCAATAATAATATCAACACATACTTGCTAAATCACACCCCAAGAATGGGAGGTTTTTAGCCACACATCAAGAGATAGAAATTTATACCTAAATGAGTTTGCATTCAAATGGGTATGAAGATTTAAGTATTGTTACAGGCCAAGAATGAAGAATCCAAGAGACCCAAGTCCAAATCCTTGGAGATGAAACCCTCTTTTTCTTCAAGTTTTCAAAACCCTCTTCAAACTCCGAGCAAAAATAAAAAGTACTAAAATTATATTAATTGTTTCACACTAAAAATCTGATACTAAAAATGTGATACCAAAATCTCATACTAAGCTATAACTCTCAACGAGTATTTATAGTTTTCAAAAATTTGTGCTGCAACAGATCATTCAGCGACATTAGTCAGAATTGCTGATCGACTCGACGATTTGCCCTTAGGTGCAGTTCATCACCGTCTTGCACCATCCTTCGACATCGTAGTGCTCTGTGTCATCGGGTGACATAGTACTACTTCGCGGAACTATTCGACGACACGCCAACTGCTCCTTTGATCGCCTTTTGATCCACTTTCTTCAGGGCTTCGCGTACTTGAACAAAGGGCGGAGTGCGTCCCTTTGGTGATTCACCAAGTATGCTTGGCGATGCTCAGGCTTTAGCTTCTTCATTCTTTTCAGCCTTTTTGTTCCTTTTTGCGCCCAAGTGTCCATGCTTCCACTAAAACTTCAAATACCTGAAACTTAATCATTTTCATCAGATATTGAGATAAAATAAGCATTTGAGGACACTATTTCTATTAAAATAAAGCCCTAAATGAGTCCAATTTGGGACTCATCAAAGGCTGAAGAAGGAAAGTATTGCAGGTTCATAACTATGTTGAAACAACTTTCCATCAATGTCCCTTTGATAGAAGCTTTGGAGCAAATGTCTGGGTATGCAAAATTCATGAAGGACTTGGTGACCAAAAAGAGGGCTGTCAGTTTTGAGAATGATGAGAGGTTGCATCATTGTAGTACCATTTCTACGAGGTCTCTGGTAAAAAAGAAAGAGGATCCTGGAGCGTTTACTATTCCATGCACCATCGGTAAGATGCACTTTGTGAAAGCTTTGTGTGATTTGGGTGCCAGTATTAACTTGATGTCATTGTCAATTTATAAGCAGTTGTGTTTAGGAGTTCCAAAACCAACTGCGATGCGCTTACTTATGGCTGATAGAACTGTGAAAAAGCCCATTGGAGTACTTCAAGATGTCATTGTGAAAGTGGGGTCGTTCATTTTTCCGGCAGACTTTGTAATACTTGATTGCAAAGTTGACTTTGAGGTCCCCATCATCTTAGGGAAAACATTCCTTGCTACTAGGCGTGCCTTAGTCGATATGGAGAGAGGGCAGATAAATTTCCGACTAAATAAAAAAGAGGTGACCTTTATGTCTGTAAGTCTATGAAGCAAGAAAGTGATCCTAAATCGTTATCTGTGGTGAGTCACACTTTCGGAAAAGGTGTTGCAGTGTTTAGTAAGGAGAAATTAGGTGCAGCCTCGCACACGGAGAAAAAGTACAATGCTCAAAAGACAGAAAAGCGCAAACTAGCTCCTGGTGACCTGGTGTTGTTGTATAAATCAAGGTTGTGCTATTTTTCGAGAAGATTCATGTCCAAGTGGACTGGACCATTCAGAGTGACCCAAGTGTCCCCACATGGAGTGGTTCAGCTCGAGAAAAGGAGTGGGACAAGGTTCAAAGCCAACCACCGGAGGATAAAAAGCTGCATGGGAAATTCTAAGAATGTAAATGCAGTTATAGAGGCATGGCATCTTGATGAAGTCTGAGTAATCAAGGGGCCTGCGTTGTGCCGCGACGTTAAATCAAACGATGCTTGGGAGGCAACCCAACATGTACAATCTAGCCAACTATAGGTTTTGCTTTTTGATTTAGGAGTTTGCTTTGTTTATTTGAATTTTTGTTACCCTTTAGATAGGTGTTTTATTTTTTTATATTAGAGTTGGCAATATATATCATAGGGTCCGTGTCTAAAAAGTGTCTAGAAAATGTAAAAAGAAAGCCCTAATGGTTGCTACATGTGCAGGAAAGAAAAGCCAAATCTGTAGGAAAAGGACTATGCAGAGGTCTACGAACCCCATCGACGGTCCGTGGGTCAATCCACGGACCGTGAATGGTGTTTGTAGATCCTAGGTATGTATCCTAAATATTTCCAAGTGTTGGTGCCTCTAGCAGCTTGAGCACTACTGATGGTGCAGCGAGAGTTGATGGTAGCACTACTGATGGTGTTGAGATGAGAGATGAGGGCACTACTGAAGGTGACCCAAGTGTTGATCCAGCAGGCTCCAGGAAACTAGACCCACCCGCTTATTGATGAGTCATCGGCTCTATGCGCCACAAGTTTGCTTCACCCAATCCATTAATTTTTACTTTTTGTGTATTGGGGACAATTGCACTCTATTTTGTTGGGGGTGGGGTAAATTGATTGTGAGTGATAGGGTGAAGTCTGAGTAACCCAACTCATAATCCTCTATTGGGTTTTTCTTGCCTGTGTTCTTTTTCCCCAAGAGACTGTGTTAACTTCTGTTGAACCGGCATGTGTTAGGATTGTATGTGTAGAGCCATGAGAAAGAATGAAGCATGATGGCAAAAGGTTTTTTTAAAAAATGATACCCATCCAAAATTTGTGATATGTGCTAAAATCTATAGACTAGAATGAGTTGAATGTGTTGGCTCTGAGTATGACATGATAATGAACCAACTTGATGGCATGACTTAAGCTAAAACTTGAACTGGGTAATCTGATAATCTGATAATGAAACTATGTGCCAAGAGTGTGTGAGAATAGTTGATTGTTCAAAGAGTTTTTGTGCCAATCTAGAACTTGCCCGGTTAGTCCTGCTAAGACAATCTACTCTAGAGGCTAGGAAGTGATCATAGGCCCTTGTTCTAATAAGTCAACAAATTGCCTAAAAAGAATCCAACCAAATGAAATAAATGCTCCCTTTGATCTAAATGCTTTGAGCCTAAATTAGACCATTTCTTTCTAAACCCTCTAACTCACCTTCCCATAATCTACTATATTGACCCCGGTCCCTCCTTGGACATGTGCACCTCGACTTAGGCCAAAAGCCTAAGTTAAGGGTGGCTAATGCAAAAAGTGACCTCAATATTGGTCCTGATCCGACATCGGGTATTGTGCACCTCAACCAATGGAAAATCCATAAGTTGAGGGTGGCTATGAAAGAGGAAACCGAAAGAAAAATGGGTATGAAAAGAGTTTGGTGTTGAAAAAGAGAAAAAGAACAGAGAGGAGAGGATGTGACTTGTTGAAAGCTAAAGAAAAGAATAAAATTCAAGAAAAGGAAGAAAGTGAATATTAAAGAGCTACAAAGTCTAAAATCACATCTATGGTTGAAGAAAATCAAGGGAAAGAAGGTAAAACGGTAGGATGTCAAAAATAGGGAAACAGAGGTAGAAAGCCTAATGTAATGTCAAGGAGCGCGGAAAGTCACTAAAGAGTACCCAAATGTACCACACTTGACCCTGAGTCTACGTTACAAGCCAAGAAAGTCCTATAGTGATCTTAGAAACCTGTCTGGAGAGTCTAAGCAGTGAAAATAAGGGCAAGCCTATGGTATTGAGCACTAACTGTACTTGAAGTTACTTTTGAGTGTGAGTGTTGGATGAATCCTTGTACTGAAAATCATATTCATTGTGTGAAAAAGGGATTTTGTTTGAAGTAAAGGCACTAGTTACATTGTCGGAAAGTTGGTACCTTGGTGATAGTGAAACAATGTACGTTTTCTGTTGATTGGTCGATCTTTGTCATGTTTTGATCCGCACAAGTTAGCTTGTTGAGTCTGACAGAAAAGATTTGCACCCAAAAAGAGAGTCGGAGTAGAGAGCTATGTGATTGCTTGTGCTTGAACTTCTTCCATCTACACAAGTGTCGTTTAGAGTCTTAGTGTGTCGCTTGAGGAAAAACAACGAATTTAAGTTGAGGGTGTTGATATACCGTGAGTTTACGGTATTTTTAATACATTTCACTTAAACAGTTGTGTGTGTATATGGCCATTTTTTATTGGTTTTAATGCATTTTTATCATGTTTGCAGGAAATATGTTCAGACGTAGAAACTGAGAGACACAGCTGAAGGATGTGCAGAAAAGGGCATGTACGGAGGTGATCTACAGACCGTAGGTCCATTCACACTCCGTAGATGGTTACCGTAGATGGGAAGGGAAGGCTTGAAGGAAAATCAGGAAATTCTTGACCAAATGTGGAACCATGGTTGCAAACCACGGACCATAGATCGACCTACAGACCGTACTGATGTTCCGTCAAATCATTCAGAGAGGGGTTCCAGTACCTGATTTTGAAAATTCTAAGTATGGAGCTACGGAGGAGGATCCATGGACCGTAGATCAATCCACGGTCCATACTGTGGATCCGTCGATTGATTCAGAGAAATGGAGATTTTGAAGATTGGAAAATTACCTATGTCCTGAGCCACAGAAGGGACCTACGAACCGTAGATCAATCCACGGTCTGTAGGCTAGTGTTGTAGATCGAAGACGCGTCCTGAAACATTATTTCCTTATTTTGTTTCCTTTTTAGTTAGGACTTGTTTTTCTATATATAGGGTATGTAAACCTCATTTTTACGTGTTAGATTTTATTACTTTTATTCTAGTTCTTGACTTGGGAGATTAACTTGGAACTTTAGCAATTCTTAATTTCCTAAGTTCGTTTTGAAGATTTTGGTTTGAAAATTCAAGTTGAAATTTTGGGTTTATCATTCTCATTACGTAAGTTCATGATTTCTTCTTCTAAAAATATGAATTGTGTTCATGCTAATATGGGTAACTAAAGCCACAACTAGGGTTGTGGGAACCATGAGCGATTAACAAAGTATGAATAATAACTAAGCAATTCTTGAATAGTGTTATTGCATGCATTGATAATTCGTTCGTTTAGAAATCTTTTTAACGAGTGCACACGTTAGAACTTGCCTTGTTGCTACTTTCCGGACCAAGGAGGTAGTTAATAAGAAAATAATTATCAACATAGATTTAGTGTGATACTATCTAATAGTCTAATGTTGATTGGTGCGAGGGTGAAAACTAAGACATACATCGATGTGATGTCTAATATGAGGTAAAGGTAAGGGTTAGTAAATTATACACATGTAGCCGGATCAAGGTGTGGGGTGAAATTGTCTAGTTTCCGGACCAAGGAATTAGAGATACCTAACTTATCACTTTGCATGTAATACACTAGAAAAGGATTGCTATTACTAGGATTACCGCGTTATGAGCTTATGGGGAACACGTACACCCTATTACTTTCTCATCTTGATAACAACTAAAGTCTGAATCTTGCTCACTGAATACTTACATAATTTCCTAAATTATTTTGACAAATCCTCCCCTTTAATTACTTGTTTCCGAAGTACGTTGACTAAAATCATATAATTGTAAGTTAAGTTTAAGTCTAAACCATATTACTCATGGGATCGACCCCAACCTCCAAGTTGGGTTCTTTACTTGATAACTATCGCTTATACTTCTTTAGGGAGGTGTAATTTGAGTGTATCAGGAAGCCTCACCTTGGCGGGAAAATCCCACCCCAACGGCCATAATGGAAACAAAGCCCAGGCTAAAAAAATTTGGGGTTCCTTTCTTTTCTAAAATCCCCAACAGTTTCTAGCTACAACACATGCATTATTAGAGTAATTCCCTTAGCTAGATAGTTGATGGCTACCCCGGGTCAATCTCGACGATGTTTAGTCCAATTTATTCCCCTTGATTTAACACCACAACTCACACATACACCCAGACATTCACGTGGTTATTACACAAGCGCAAGACACGTTTCAGATCTTCCTCACAAATCGCCTCGTAGTTTTTCACTAAACCCTCACATCAAGCCTAGTCAGGATCTTCTTTTCACCACGAGTTTCACGATACCCAAGCATTTACAACTCGCATAACTTTACTCAATTAGGCCAACACATTGCACATATCAAAGTTCAGACACATTTATGGTGCACATAATCACTTCTTCACATTCAAGCAATTACAACTTCACATTTGCAGTTGATTCAGACAACAAGAGGCACACGTTCACAATTCCAAAAATAAAATCCACAAACAAGTACAAATTATTAGTTAGTTTGCTCCATGGATGACCATTCCTGATCATCCCTGCAAATACACGACCCCTAGGGCCAGATACCAATTGGAACCTTCTCAGTTTCAATTTACCTTGCTTGTGTTCCTTCAGTCGTGACCACGACGTCTAGTTCACCTTGTTGAGATACCAATTGGAATTGGGAGATACCAATTGGAATTGGGAGATACCAATTGGACTCAACTCATACCACAACCGACACTCGCACGAAAGGAGAGAAA
>JAJOOO010001092.1:0-11299 GCA_029582685.1 Solanum piurae | reverse complement strand
CTATGAGATATGACCATTTAAAGTTGACCCTCACTCCTAACTTAAAACTAAAAACTCTTTTTAGGGGACTGTTTTGAGGGTCTAGTTTCCAAACGATTACATGGTTTAGTTTAGGGTCTTTTTAGCTTAAAAGGGTCATTAACTAACTAACTAAACAACCTCATAATCCCTTAATCAATCAAACAACTAAACTCCAAAACACCAACCTAAAACTAGAGGGCTGGAAATTGGCAGCACCTACGGCCACCCACCTACGGACCGTAGGTGGAGTTACGGCCCGTGCTGTGCTCTCGTCGTTTGGTTCAGAGAGGGGGATTGGGGATGTCTTGGTGGGGAGACTAAGTCTCAACCCACGAGACCTACCTATGGGGCGTAGGTCAAGTGACGGCCCGTCACTGCCCTTCGTAGGTCATGCTGTCATTTGACAGCTTTTTGGGCCAAGGTTTGGGTCCTTCTCAAGGACCCCTTGGGTGGTTCTTGGGGGGGTCGTACCGGTCGTTTGGACCCTAAACATGTCCATCTATGAATAATAGTCACTCCTATGGGTTTTAGACCACAAACAACACACCAAACACCACGAAAAAACACTAGCACCCACACTAGCACCAAAGACTAGTTTCCGGACGTCATGGTCGTTTCTTGACGTTTGATCTCTAAAATCACCAAACTAACTTCAATAGACATTTTTCATCATTTAAACATGTTTCCAACCATAAACTAACATGTGAGGCTCTAGGTCAACCTACTAGATTTAGTCAAGCCTTAGCTAGGTCTTACTAGTTTCGTGCGGGGTGTTACAGAAACTGAGAGACACACCTGAAGGATGTGCAGAAAAGAGCATCTACGGAGGTGATCTACGGACCGTAGGTCCATTCACGCTCCGTAGATTATGACCGTAGATGGGCAAACAAGGCTTGAAGGAAAATCAGGGAATTCTTGACCAAGTGTAGGACCACGGTTGCGAACCACGGACCGTAGATCGACCTATGGGTCGTACTGCTGTTCCGTCAAATGATTCAGAGAAAAGGGTTCCATTACCTGATTTTGAAGATTCTAAGTGTGGAGCTACGGAGGAGGATCTACGTACCGTGGATCAAACCACGGTCCATACTTTTGATCCGTCGTTTGCTTCAGAGATGATGTTTTGGAAGCTGAGAATTTGCCTAAGTCTTGAGTCACGGAAGGGACATACGGACCGTAGGTCAATCCACGGTCCGTAGGTCATGTCATAGATCGAAAACGCGTCCTGAAACATTATTTCCTTATTTCATTTCCTTTTTAGTTAGGACTTATTTTTCTATATATAGGGCATGTAAACCTCGTGTTTGGGAGTTAGACTTTATTACTTTTATTCTAGTACTTGACATTGGAGATTAACTTGCAACTTTAGCAATTCTTGATTTCCTAAGTTGGCTTTGAAGATCTTTTTACTTTGAAATTCAAGTTGAGATTCTGGGTTTCTTCTTCTCATTACGTAAGTTCATGATTTCTTCATCTAAAATATGAATTGTGTTCTTGCTATTATGGGTAACTAAATCAACAACTAGGGTTGTGGGAACCATTAGCGATTAACAACGTATGAATAGTAACTAAGTAATTCTTGAATAGTGTTATTGCATACATTGATAATTCTTTCGCATAGAAATATTTTTAATAGTGGCCAACGTTAGAACTTGCCTCGTTACTACTTGCCGGACCAAGAAGGTAATTAATGAGAAAATAATTATCAACATAGATTTAGTGTGATACTATCTAATAGTCTAATGTAGATTGGTGCGAGGGTGATAACTAAGCCATACATCGATGTGATATGATGTAAAGGTAAGGGTTAGTAAATTATACACACGTAGCCGGACCAAGGTGCGGGGTGAAATTCTCTAGATGCCGGACAAATGTTTTAGAGATGCCTAACTTATCACTTTGCAAGTAATACACTAGGAAATTATTGCTATTACTAGGATTACCGCATTATGAGATTATGGGGAACACGTACACCCTAGTTACTTTCTCATCTTGATAACAACTAAAGTTTGAATCTTGCTCATTGATTACTTACATAATTTCCTGAATTTGTTTCACAAATTCCCCCCTTTTATTACTTGTTTTCAGAAATATATTGACTAAATGAATATAATTGTTGGTTAAAGTTAAGTCTAAACCATATTCCTCTTGGGATCGACCCCAACCTACAAGTTGGGTTCTTTACTTGATAACGATCGCTTATGCTTCTTTAGGGAGGTGTAATTTGAGTGTATCAATACCCACTTAGTAAAACTCAGCAATTGGTTACATAGTCAAAACCCCAAGAGGAGGGTTTTAGCCAATCATTGAAAAAATAGGAAAATCAACATATGCCATGTTTTCCATAGCTCGGTAATTGAAATTTGAAGGTTGACATTAACTACAATCGTCTATATTGAAAAATCTCAATAAGAAATCTTGCTAAAATCACTTGAAAACCACAATGGTAATGTTTTTCCCCTTAATCTTTTGTCCCTCACGTTGCTGAATGTTTTTTCTCTCTAACAAAAATCAATTTAAGCAAGACTGATGTGTGACAGTTTAAAACCAAACGACGAGGTAAGTCGGTCTTCGCCGACAGTTCATCGACTCGCCGATTATCCTTCCTCTCGCCTTAATTTTTCACTTCTTCTTGGTCAAGCTACTATAATTTTAGGCGATCCAGATCGGGATCGCCGAATAATTCCACGAATCGCCCTTTATCCTTTCATCTCCCCCATCAGTTGCTTGGATCTCCATCAGCACTTTTGGCGACCTGGTCATCCCTCGCCGAAGCGATCGGCGACACACCGAGTGGAACTACTGCTCGCCAAAGTTACCCCCAATTCAGCTCCAGCATTCTATAACTTTAGGTGGTAGAGTGACAACTTGGAGAATCGCCGAGTGATATTGGTGAATCGCCGAGTCATATTGGCGATCACCAGTCCTTCATTTCTTCATTCTTTTAGCTTGCTTCGTTCCTTTTACTCTTTAGTATCCATGCTTTGTTCTTCAATGGAAATCAAGGATTTTACGCAAGTTATTTGCACAAAATAAGCATTTGAGGACACTAAATCTATCCAAATAAAGCCCTAAATGAGTTCAAATCGTGGACTCATCAACACCCACAACTTAAACTTTTGCTTGTCCTCAAGTAAAACTCAAGTTTAGCAGTTCAAAAAGAATGTCTCAAATAGTGCTACACAAGACTCAATCATGAATGCGTACAAAAATACTAAACTTACTCATGCAAGGATCAATTGTGCACTCAAAGATTCGAATGGTGAATCACCATTAGCAAAGATTCTCTAGTTCACCCTAGTTGCTTCAAATGCAAGTTCAAGCTCAACAAAGGTACTCAAATAACCTCACACAAAGAATGATTCCCTATTAACACACAATGGTTCAACAATTTATAGCTCAGGAATCACTATCAACACTCACACTCACAAAGATGAACACAATGCATGATTTCACCCATAGGTTTACCCTTATTTTCCTACCAACAATTTTTTCAGCTCACTCAAGATCAAAAAGGTATTTTCAAGGCTTCTAACGGGGCTGAGTGTAAAGTTATAGACTTTTAGGCTCAATGACTACTATCCTCGTGAAATGTATTGTGAACAACACTTCTTTTCCTTCTCCTCATCATTCTCATTTATGCTCATAGGTTACCCCATCATTCACTTTCCATGGAATACCGAACACCCCATTTTCTTTTCACTTTCACAAACTTTTTCATTCTTTTTCATTTTCATTTTTGGGGTTCCATCTTTTTCAAAACCATGGGTAAATGGGACTTCTTTGCACTTCTATATTTACCTTCTCTTTTCACCACACCCCCAACTTAGGCTTTTGGCCTAAGTTGACTATTCAAACAACCAAATCTCATGAGGATTAAGGGTGAAGGGATAAAGAAAGGTCACAATTTCATCAAGTTTTTTTTTAACCAAAGGCTTAGGCTCAAAAGGTGTTCAAGCAAAGTTCACACACTCACAAGGTAAGCCACAAAAGAGGTATAATGTCAAATTGTTTAACTCTTTAAAGTTGCCTAAGATCATTTCACGAGATTGCATCACTTAGTCAACTGGACCAACGGGGAAAATTTTAGGTGTCATCATACATGGTTCACGGTAAACTCATCACACACAAGGCATTGACACCAATTTCAAACAAGACTCCACTCTTTTGCCAGTGTGCAATGCTCATCAATAGAGACTCAAATTGATAATTTACTAGTCACAACAAGATGCAAAAAGTTCACATATTGCCTATGCAACTTCATTTGGCCTCATCGTAGCCGCACATTCATTTTTGTTCGATTATGAGCAATATTCAAGTCATCGGTATTGATCAAGACTAATACTCAAATTTGCAAGAGAAAAACCACAATTAAACATAATCAAGAGGGTCCAAGAACACAGAGGAATTCACTGACCAAGTGCCACCCCCACCAAAAGCATTCAACATTGTCCCCAATGTGATTAGAGAAAGAACACTACCTCAAATAAAACAAAAATAAAAATAAATAATAAAAGAACACTAGAAGATAAAGATAAAATTCTAGTATGTAAGCATGCAGAGCAAGGTGACAAGGAATCTTCACTAAGCGCCCAGTCGGTGAGGTATTGAACCAGTCGCGAAATGATTCTGCGGTGCGCCCAAGGAGCGAACTCTCGCCCTTATTTCTAGTGTGTGATATTCTTAAAAAGGGCAAGTCGGCGGAGATGTAGAAGGTCACCGAACAGGTCGGCAAATCAAATAATGGAATTGAAACATCGCCGAACAATCACGGAGTTACTCTGCTAGCGCTGAAGTAGAAAGGGCGAGAAAAATTGGGTCGCCTAAGCACATCGGCGATTCGCCGAATAATACAATTTCCCACCAAATATTCCAGAATCTCAGCCCCTTCTTTGCTATCCATAAGGCGGGCTATGTCATACTCGCCGAATGGCTTCAGCGATTCGCCAATAACATCTTCTTCTCGCACAACATCCTTCACCTGCAAAATCAACACACATTATTTAAAACACTAACACTTGGGTTGCCTCCCAAGAAGTGCCTTATTTAACGTCATGGCACGACGTGGAAATGCTCTCAAGTATCTTTCAGGTACACCACCTCAATAAGAGAGATCTCTCGGAATTCACCAAAGTATAACTTCAAACATTGCCCATTCACCTTAAATACAGGTCCTTCTTGGCCTTCAACTTCGATGGCACTATTTGTGACCACTCGGATCACTCTAAATGGTCCTGAACATTTGGGCTTCAGCTTTCTTGGAAAGAGTCGAAGTCGAGAGTTGTATAATAACACCCAATCTCCCACTCTGAACTCCTTCCTAAGGATTTTAGCATCATGACATTTCTTCATCTTTTCCTTGTAAAAGGCTGAGCTTTCATAAGCTATAAACCTAAATTCATCAAACTCATTTAACTGCTCTATTCTCTCTTTTAAAGTCTTGGTCCAGTCCAGATTTAGAGCCTTCAATGCCCACAACGCTTTGTGTTTCAATTCAACAGGTAGATGGCAAGACTTACCAAACACTAGTTGATACGAAGACATACCGATTGGTATTTTATATGCGGTACGATACGCCCATAGTGCGTCATCAAGCTTTCGAGACCAATCATTCCTATTAGCATTCACTGTCTCGGCCAAGATGCTCTTGATCTCCCGATTTGACACTTCAACTTAGCCGCTTGTTTGGGGATGATACAGAGTTGCTACTTTGTGTTTCACTCCATACTTACTTAATGAGGTTGAGAACCACTTATTGCAAAAGTGGGATCCACCATCACTAATGATAGCTCAAGGAGTACCAAATCTAGCAAAGATGTAGCGTTTCAGGAATTGAACCACACTTTTCCCTTCATTGTTTGGAAGTGAAACAGCTTCCACCCATGTAGAAACATAATCTACGGCCACAAAAATATACTTATTACCAAACAAACTCACAAATGGACACATGAAATCTATTCCCCAAACATCAAATAATTAAACTTCTAAAATGGGGGTAAGAGGTAACTCGTGTCTTTTGGACACTCCACCTCATTTTTAACATTGAGTGCATTTCTTAACAAATTCATGTGCATCCTTGTAGAGGGACGGCTAGTAGTAGCCACTTTGGAGAATTTTAGCAGATGTACGCACTCCACCATGATGACCCCCAACCATTGAAGCATGACAAGCATGGAGAATTTCACTGGTTTCCTCTTCTGGAACACATGTCCTAATGGTACACTCTCTGAATAAATATGGTTCATCCCAAAAATACTTCTTAATATGAACAAAAACCTCTTTTGTTGGTAGTAGTTCGGCTCGTTCGGCATTAATCCACATACTATATAATTGGCAAAATCAGCATACCACGGAGGTTGTTTGAGAGTTATTGAGAATATTTGTTCATCGGGGAAAGAGTCATTTATGTCAATCTCCAGCTAATCATTTTCCTTGCGTTCCAACCTTGATAAGTGGTCAACCACCTGGTTTTCACAACCTCTCCGATCGTTAACCTCAAATCAAACTCTTGCAATAGTAACACCCACATCAATCTAGGATTGGAATCTTTCTTTGCCATTAAATAATGCAATGCAGCATGATCAGTATGAACAACCACTTTAGTACCTAGCAAGTATACCCAGAATTTGTCAAACTCATAGACTACCACAAGAAACTCTTGTTCAGTAACAGTATAATTATGTTGAGCACTATTTAGAGTATTGCTCGCGTAGTAAATTGGGTGAAATAGTTTGTTGCTTTTTTTCCCCAACAGAACACCCAATGTCGCTCCACTTGCATCACACGTTACTTCGAAAGATTATGACCAATCAGAACTAATGATGAACGGGGTGGATTCCAGTTTCTCCTTCAAACACCTGAAAGCCACCATACAAGCATCATCACATTGGAATTTCACCTCTTTCTCTAAGACTTTACATAGAGGATGTGCAATATTTGAGAAGTGTTTGATGAACCTCCGGCAATAACCGGCATGTCCCAAGAAACTACGAAGCCCCTTTACCGAAATTGGTGGTGGTAATTTCTCAATCAGTTCAATCTTCGAATTATCAACCTCCAGCCCCTTTTGTGACATTTTGTGACCAAGTACTATACCTTCTTTAACCATGAAATGACATTTTTCCCAATTGAGGACCAAGTTTTTCTCCACACATCTTTGGAGAGCTTGTCCTAAGTGCTCTAACCACGCCTCAATGGTGTCACCCACAACAAAGAAGTCATCCATAAATACCTCCATTGAATCCTCCAGCATGTTAGCAAAAATAGATAGCATGCAACGTTGGAATGTTGTCGGGGCATTGCATAACCCGAATGACATCCTTTTAAAGGCAAAAGTCCCATAAGGGAATGTGAAGGTGGTTTTCTCTTGGTCTTCCGGGGCAATGGAGATTTGGTTGTAACCGGAATATCTATCCAAAAAGCAATACCAACCTCTCTTTGAGAGTTGAACAAACATTTGATCCCTGAAAGGCATGGGAAAGTCATCTTTTTTAGTCCACGAATTTAACTTTTGGTAATCCATGCATACTCTCCATCCGGTCACCGGTCTCATGGATACAAGCTCCCCTTTTTCATTTGGGACCACTGTGATACCTCCCTTTTTTGGTACACATTATACCGTGCTCACCCATTTGCTATCCACAATAAGGTAGATTACACATTTGCCTAACCACTTTATTATCTTCTTTTTCACTACCTCTTGCATCAGTGGGTTCAACCTCCGTTGTTGTTCAACACTCGGTTTACACTCGCTATCAAGCTGAATTTTGTGAGTGCAAATACCAGGAGGAATGTTTACTATGTCAGCGATTTTCCAACCTACATCTTTTATTTGCCTTCTCAGCACCTCAAGTAGAAATTTTATCTGCCATTCAAGCAAGTCAGTTGCAATGATCACCGGTAAGGTGTTATTTACCCCCAAGAAGGCATATCAGAGATGGGAGGGAACTACTTTCAACTCCAAGTTTGGTGGTTCTTTAGTTGATGGCTTTGCGGGAGTACTCTCTCGATTCTTTAGATCAATATCCAACTTCAATGGAGTCTTTAAATACCCCCCCAAGCCTGAAAGAGAAGCTACTACATCTTCATAGCCTTGAATTTCGAATTCATCATAGTAAGCAAACAAACTTGAAATTGTTCACTCATACACATCAAATGGCTCACACTAGCAACCGCCTCATAAATAACTCAACAGTGGAGACCCCGTGAATATCACTTGGGTGTTTCATTGACTTACAAGAATTAAAGGTCACTTCATCTTTATTCACCCGAAACTTCAATTCTCTGCTTTCAACATCCACCAATGCTCTCCCGATTGCTAAGATTGGTCTTCCCAAAATGATGGGAATTTTAGAATCTATTTCACAATCTAGAATGACAAAATCAGCCGGGAAAATGAATTGGTCAACCTTTACCAAGATATCATATAGTATCCCCAAAGGATGTTTAATTGATCGGTCAACCATCAAAAGCCTCATTATTGTGGTTTTTGGTTCACCCAACCCAAGTTGTTTATAGATTGCATATGGCATTAGGTTGATTCTTGCTCCCAAATTGCATAGGGCTTTATCAAATTGGAGCATGCTGATGGTGCAAGAGATGGTGAATGCTCCGGGGTCTTTTCTCTTTTTGATCAGCTTCTTAGTCATAATTGCACTACAACTATGGTAAAATTCGATTGTATCAAAATCTAAACACCTTTTCTTTGTGACCAACTCCTTCATAAACTTGGCATAACCCGGCATTTCCAACAATGCTTCCACATGAGGTAGATTAATGGATAATGTTTTGAACACCAATAAAAACTTCTTGAACTTCTCATCCTCATTCTTCTTCTTCAGACATTGGGAAATGGGGGAGATACTTTGGGTGGAGGTTGCATGACATTTGGAATTGGACTGCGTTTCTCCATTTCATTTTATGGTCCTGTGGCATTAATTTGATGGATATGTGCATCTTCTTCCTCCATGCCTTTGTCTTCTTCATGCATTTGAACTTTTTCATTACCCGTCACATCGCCCATTGCTACCTTTCCACTACAAGTAACCACAACCAGCCCTCTATCATCATCCTCCATTGTCATATTTGTTTCAATTGTTCTGAAAGTAAACTCAACTGACCTTCAACTATCTTGATTGCATCTGTGTGAGAGTTCACTTTACTGTTCAATGATGAAATGTCATCTTTCATCCCCTTCAAAAAATCATCTGAACCTTCAACTTTATCAAGTATGTGTGACAACAAATCATTCATCTAGGGACTACTTGCTCTCCCTTTTGTTTTTGGGCCCTCACTCGAGTGAGTGTGGTTCTCTTCATGTTCATCTTCCCTTCTCCAATAATCACTTTGCTTAGCCCAACATTGATTCCCACCTCGCTGTGAATAGCGTGGGTGCAAATCCTCCTCGTATCTCTTGGAGTTCTAACCTTGATTCTCCCCCGGCTTTGAATAAACTGAGGAACAACCCTCCTCAACTCTAAACACTCCACTCATCCCCTTTGGTTTTTCCGAATTCTTCATCATATGTTCTTGTAAAAGCTCCATTTGGGTCAACATTTTCTTGATGTTTTCATACATTTCTCTTTCCTTATCAAGTTGTTCTTGCGTCATTCTAAAGTGAAAAGGAGAGACTTGATCCTCTTGACTGTACCAAACTTGATTTATTTTCGTCATGTCGTCAAGAAGAAATGAAGCCACCTCAAATGATTGTAACATTATTCCCCCTTGTACCAATTGATCAGTCACTCCTTTACTAACCGAATCAATACTCTAGTAAAAATATTGGAGTAGTGAATCGTGTGGTAGCCCATGAGTTGGGAATTTAAGTAAGAGTTTCTTAAACCTCCCCCACATTTCATGGATGGGTCCCCCCTCCAATCGCTTGAAACCTTGAATATCGTTTCTCAGTTTCATCATCCTTGATGGAGGAAATAACCTTGTATTGAATGCTATAATCAGCTCCTCCCATAATGTGATGGAATTGTTTGGTAACTCGGCTAACCACTTACTAGCCTCCCCCCTTAAGGATAACCAAAGCCGAATTGACTCTTGTGACACATTCTTGAATGTAAATGGGCTGCACACCTCTGTAAAATTTCTTATATGCTCATGCGGGCCTTAGTGCTCTAGCCCTCCATATAGTCCCCTCATTTGGAGGAAATGAACCGTCACGACCCGAGCCTACACCCCAGAAGCGACACGGCGTATAAGACTCTAAAAAGTCTCATACAAGACTCGTAGCATTCATAACATTCGATATATAGAAAATTGTATGGAATTAAAACTTTATTTAAAACCATACAGTCAAAATACTCATTTAAAAAATTCAAAAATCGCGGAAGTCTATTGTATCACATGGCCATCTAAAACAACATCTTGAAAACTAAAATAGGGACACGACCCTTTACAATCGAAAGACTAAGAAATGTCTATTACGTGAAAGAAATGGAAACTACAATACTTGTCCTCGATATATGAGGACATGCCACTTTGCCTTGGAAGAATCTCAAATCCAAGCTTCTACTACAGAGAATCAAACCGAGTACCAATCCCTACACTTCATAATGGCAAAAAATATGGGTTATCACAAATAACTACTAAGTATGATAGCCATGCAAAAACATGCTTAAAATGGATATTTTATTTAAAAGTCATGATATATGCCATTTTGAGAAAACTTCATGAACATAAGCATAAAAGGCATAATACAAGACATAATCAACATACAAGTCATTTCACCACATTAGAATATAATCAACACATAAACCATTACCTTCACATTAAGTCTTCACCTCAAGTAACCCTCAAGCTATACTTTTTGCAATGTATGAATAGCGTCACATACCACTATCCACACTAAGTACCACCTCAAGGTCACCAAAAGTAAACTTACCATTCAACCTTTCCATATTTACACAATACTCATACATAAGAGACATAAAAATTACATAAGTCATATCAACACATAAGGACCATCATCTAGGGAAATTCTAAGTCATACTTTTGCAATATATGAGTAGCATCCCATACTACTTCTCACACTAAATACTCCTTTGAAGCAACCATAGACAGGCACATTCATAACCATTAAATCATGAAAAGGAAGTAACTCAGACTACAATCCAAGTATAGCGTGCATCATTACATTAAATACATAAGTCAACGTTCCCTCTTAGCTTCATTAAGAACACCTTCATTCATTAGACATTAAGCCAACATTCTCCATTTTCATCATCATAAGAGCATATTCATTTCATTTAACATTACATTATAAAGGAAC
>JAJOOO010001091.1:0-59810 GCA_029582685.1 Solanum piurae | reverse complement strand
GTATTCCTCTATTTTGCCTATTTATTCATATTAGTTTCATGAAGATTCACATTCAAAATTATATTTTCTCTTCTTCATCATATTTGTTTGATTTGTAAAAAAATATAAGTACATGAAGGTAAGAAATATTTCATTGCAAATCTTTATTTTTTTTATTTCCTTTATTTTGTATATATAAATTCTTTTAATTGATTTGTGAATGAAACTAACATGTAACAAAAAAAAGAGTACATAAAGTTAATAAATATTTCATTCTCAACTCCTTATTTTTTCATTTCCTCTATTTTATCTATATAAATTCATATTTACTTTCATGAAGATTCACATACAAAATTATAATTTCTCTTCTTCATCACATTTATTTGTGAATTAACTAACAAGTAACAAAAAAGAAGTACATGAATGTAAGATACATTTCATTCCAAATTTTTTATTTTTATTTTTATGTACTTAGCCATGCTTTCTTAATATTTTATTTATGTTTGTATTATCATTCATCGAGTAAGTATGATTAAAAAAGATGTCTCTGTAATTCTTAACAATGTGTTGTCCGTGCAATTGCTCTTTCTAATAGTTAATTTTCCGGATATATTATAATATTTGTTAGATTTCAAAAATGATTATTCGCATATAGTGAAGAGTTTGACATATGGAGCAAAATATGATGGCGGATCTACTTGCGAAGGAAGATGGTAGAAGGAAAAAAAAGAAACATAATTAGAGATTATTTTTGCTAGATTTTTTTTTCCACTTTGACTTGTATTAGTAACTTAGTTACTTTTGCTAGAATTTTTAAAATTTCGGTTTGTATAAATAATTTAGCTAAATGTATTGTCAATGCTAATCCTTTACTATTCTACTTTTTCTTTATTACGAAGCAAAATTAATATAATTATCACATTTCAACAACAAAAAACTATGATGATTAGGAGTTTCATTTTTATTATACTTGCAAAAAAAGTAATGAAAAAATAAAATATTAGTTTCATGATGCCATTTTCTTTTTTCGTATGTAACAATCTGTTTTCGTCACCATCCTTTTGGTTTGAAATGTATTTATAATTTTTATGCAGTCACCGATTATTATATTTTCTTTGTTCATTTTTTGTATTTTCACCCCTTATTTTTATTTATTTATTTTACAAATAAAATCAATGCGTAATTAGTAATATATTTAATATCTAATAAAATTATACATTTAAATTATTTATAATTCATGTCTCTTCATCTTACTTGTAACTTCTAATATTAAATATTATTCACAACTATTGTATGTTTCATTTTTTTATAATTCTTAATAATATTTAATTAATGTTTAAAAAATTATAATAAATAAATGTAATAATAAAGACATAATAAAAATTTCAATTTTGTTTTTACGAAATCAGAGTTTGTATTGAAAATTAGTACTCCTACAAAAGATAGAGGAAGTTAAAACATATAAAATATTTACAACATAATACAATATATTGTTATTTCAACATATTACCTCTTATTCCATTTACTTCACCACAATGAATATTTTTTTCTACTATATACATATACAAAAAAATGCATTAAATTTTATATCTTTTAAAAAAAAATGAAAAAACGTATGATATTACAGATGAAGAGAAATATTAATATTAGCTATATATTCGATACTAACCTAAATATAAATATTACACATTATTATCTTATAAATATTATTCTCATTAAATAGTAACTAAATTTGATAAGTTTCATCATGTATCATCATTTCAAATGAGAAGATAATGATATGCTCAAATAATATAATCATATAATTAATCCAAAAGAAAAAACATCCTAACACATATCTATTAATCCTCACGCGAAGCACGGACATGTTCCCTAGTTAATATGAATAAAGACCAAAATAATAAAGTTAATCAATCTATTAATAATTTCTTAATCATTGTGTAAAATAGAATAAGGAATTAGGATGAAGAAACAACTACTCCCATCATGAACGGAGCTAGGTGGGGTTCGTGGGTTCGGACGAACCCAGTAGCTTTTTCATAGATCCTTTGTGTACTAGAAAATTAGTTAAGTAATAACTTGTGAACTCCTAATAAAACTGATTAACAACTCAATAATATGAAAGGAGAAGAAAATTTAGAATCCCAAACTCCTAATACTGGCTCCGCCTCTGACTCCCATTAATTTGTGGTTAATAGATTCGTCTATAAATGGGTACCCAAAAACAAGAAACTCGTGGAGTCTCACACATTAGTTAACTAATTAAACTAGAAATTTCCCAGTAATAGCATTAATTTTCAGAGTAGTTAAAGGGCTGTTGACTAGGAGCAGTAGACAGCTAAAAGTAAAAATTGGGACCCTACCCTATGCTAACAGTATCTAATTGACTCGAGGGAAATGGAAGAGCCACTTAATTATATGGGGTGGGTTACAATTTTGCCCACTAATTAAGACTCCTATTATTGGCCTAAAGTGGAGGAACAATTAAATTTGGAAAAGTCCTAAATTCAGACTGTCCCACCTCACTAGGAGAAATTCATGCTAATTCGTGGAGTTTACACCAACCAAAATAAGAAACACGTGCTTACGGAGATGCTGATTCATAATTTAAATTTACATGTTTAAAGTTTGAATGCTAAAGTTACTTTATTCAGATGAAGATATGTAATTATTTTTTGAGATAAATAAAATCGCACAAGACTCCCTTCATTCATTTTTATTTGTTCATTTAGGATTTTGTACACTTCTTGATAAACAATGATTAATATGAATATTATATTGTAATGTTTATATTAATTGACGTACAATTTTAGAGAAATAAGTAATTAAAATTGAGGATAAAATAGAAGGAAAAAAAACTTGATATATTAAAATGAAAAATCTATTTTTGAAAATGAACAATTAAAAGTGAACGAGATATTTTTTAATTCGTCCAAGAAAGGCAAAAAAGGAGAAACTATTGTACTTTATTTGTTGGATCCATTTTTTCCTATTGGGGAGAAAGGTTTTATCCGAATATAGGCAGATCCAGGTCAGCAATTCCTCAGCTTTGTCCCGCCTTAGAAGAGCCTCCCATTAGATGTGCATTTGTCCACGTGGGATCTAATATTATTATTAACAAAAAAAAGGAAAATAATTAAATCCATAAACTTTCTTTAATTTGGATCAACCCTATTTCTCTTTTTCTTTCCTAGTCACACTAAACAAATTATTATGGTAAACTTACCAATTACGCGGCGATCGCCCTATAAAACCCCGCAATTTTCTCTCATTTTTCTCTAAACCATTCACTAATTCAACTTTGTGTGTCTCATTCTTCGCCCCTTAAATAGCACTCTTTATCTAAATTAAATTCTCATCTCTTTTAGTATTTGCATTTTAGCTACTACTCATAAGTAGTTGCAAAAAGAAAAAAAGAAAAAATTAAAGCAAAATTATCGTGCTGCCATGGCTGTCGAGGAGCTCTCAGTTGTTCTCCCCCGCGTGCTCATCGTCTCTAGACGTACCGTTCGTAAGAACAAATTTGTTGATTTTGTTGGTACGTTACTTTTCTTTCACATATTTATCAAAAAGATTGTAAATTCTGGATTTTAGATTTTGAAATTGCTTGCGATTAATTTTCAGGAGAATATCATCTCGATCTTATAGTAAGCTATGGAGCTGTTCCGGTTATTGTACCCAGAGTTTCCGGGGTACATATGTTATTAGACAGTTTTGAACCAATTCATGGTGTTCTTCTCTGTGAAGGAGAGGATATCGATCCTTCTCTGTACAACGATGAACTATCCAATCTCTCCGTAGAAGAATTGGAAGAAATTAGGAGATTGCACGCTAGCGATACTGCAATTGACAAGGAAAAAGACACAATTGAACTCAGATTGGCTAAGCTCTGTCTAGAAAGGAACATTCCCTATTTGGGTATATGCAGGGGTTCACAGGTACTAAATGTTGCATGTGGGGGAACTCTTATCCAAGACATCGGAAAAGAAATATCAAAAAACCTTCCTGAGAATCAGAGGGTAGTTCATATGGATTATGATAACTATGATGGTCATAGGCATGTTATAGAAGTTGTTGAGGAAACGCCATTGCACCATTGGTTCAAGGATTCGTTGGAAGAAGAAAAAATGGAGATTTCAGTCAATAGTTATCATCATCAAGGAGTTAAAAAATTGGCTCAGAGATTTGTTCCTATGGCATTTGCCCCTGATGGTTTAGTTGAAGGATTTTATGATCCGGATGCTTATAATCCTGCTGAGGGTAAGTTTATTATGGGACTTCAATTTCATCCGGAACGAATGAGACAAGAAGATATTGATGAATTTGATTATCCCGGATGTACATTTGCTTACCAGGTACCACTATAAACTTCAATTTCTACTGAATTTAGATTTTACTACAATAAATTTTCATACATTGGACTATCAGTATTACCCTTTGAATTATTCTAAGGTATTTCTGAGCAAAAAATGTAACAGAGGATAAAACTCATACATTTTGAATAGTTTAGAGATATATTTGACAGTTTCTGTATTATCTTTGTTCTAACAGCACTATGTTGAATGTGATTTTGGTAGGAGTTTGTGAAGGCTGTAGTTGCATATCAGAAAAAACTGTTAAGCACAACCACAATCCAAAAGCCATTGAAGCTTAATCAAGAAATGGAGAAGAAGAGGAAAATTATAGTTAGAAGTTTTTCCCTTGCTAGAGATTTATACGAAAAAGGCTGTACATTTCAGCCATCTAAAACTTCAGACTTAGATGTAGGAGCAGAATTCCTTGAGGTATACCATTAAATATTAATTCTCACATACGTGCTAAAAGGGGTAGTATTAAAAGACCATACTCATTTTGAACTTACTGACTCTAGCGATTGAATTAACAATGATGATTATATATGTTATGTTTGCAGTCAAATACAGCATTGAGTTTGCAACAAGAGACAAGGTTAATGCAAATGGGAGCAACAGTAAGGAATGCATCATCTTATTTGCAGAGATTAAAGATGAATGAAGAGAAAGAACGGTTGGCAAGGAAAGTAATGGGGAAAATGTCGGTGGAACAGCTATCTGATCTAAAAACATTTTACAATATGATGGGACAGATATGTTCAGAAGTTTTGGAGAGAAAATTACAGGATCTCATGACCCTTGATGAGGAATTTTGATATTTCTGCACGAGTTTTTTTTGCTTTAATTAAATTTTTTTTTTCTTGTCAAGCTTATGTAATTGCTTTCTTTGTAAAGTCACGTGATTGCGGAACTAAGCAATGTTAAAATATTCATTGCAGTTTTTTAGCATAATATAGTTATAATAACAATTATAGTCAGACGTGACAATATTGCTAACCTTAAGCCGTCGGGTAGGACTCAGTGGCGGAGCCAGAACTTCGACTAAGGGGTGTCAAAATATAAAGAAGTAAAATCGCGTAGAAGTCGAGGAGTGTCAATATGTAATTTATATACATAAAAATATTTTTTACTCCTAACTACACAGTGTAATTTTTCGACGAGTTCGAGTCATAAAAAAGAGGTAATTGGGTGCAGGCGTGCAGCTTGAAAGAAAAAAAACCTCACGATCCCACCCCACTATAAATTGATGCAACTACTATACAAACTGAACACTCGTTTATCTCGCCTAACGCTTAGCTAGTGATATATTCCAAATTTATTGCCTGAAAACTAACCTAATACTAACTACTGATTTGTTCTAAATTTATGCCTAAAAATAATCTTTGTGGTTAATGACTTCTTTAATGTTTGAAAAATTATTATTTTTAATCATAGTATATGTCGAATACATATTAATGTAATTAAGTTCATATCATAAACACTCACAAATTCACTATTTATATAGAAAGAGATGCTGGTATTTTTAAAAGCAATGCTTAATTATGGTATATTTCTGGTGTAAATATTTTTAATATCCAACATAGAAGAATTTGAATTTCATAATAAAGGTAATTTAATATTATGTATATTATATTAAATTGTATAATTCATGACGAATAACAATATTTAATATATATTAGTGTATATACACAATATTATATAGTAGGAGTAACATGATACAATATGTTAAAATACATATTTTCCTCCGAAGAATATTTCGAACTTCTATACAGTAACAGCCTAAAATATATTAATCATTCAGTAATTTCGCTTAATCTGGATTATTTTTATTTAAGAAATCAATGTAGTTCCCAAATTCTTATTTATGTCATCATCAATATGTTACTTACAATTCTATCTTTTCAACTTCCTACTTATAAAAATTCGGCCAACATTTATTTATTTGTACCTTCTACAAGCATACTTTGTGCTACTAGCAGCTAACTACTCACAACACCTTTTTTATCTCTGGGCATTCAAAATGGGAGGCCTTTTCTCCTTTCAGTTTCTAGCTTGCACACTACTCTTCTTCATCCTAATTCATCTTCCTCCTCTTTCTTCCTTCGAAAACAAGTGGTTTTCCAGCTGCGGCAAGTCTTTCAACTGCGCAAACATAACTGACATTACTTATCCTTTCTGGGGAAATGATCGACCGAAGGAATGCGGTTATCCTGGATTCGAGCTTCAATGTGACGATCAGGGAAACAGCCTAATACAGATTGCGAACGTGAATTACCTTGTTCTGGATATTAATTTGGATGCTCAAATTATTACAGTTACTAGAAAAGATCTAGGTATAGATGGAATTTGTCAATTTAACTCGACTATAGATAATTCCAATACATTCGAGTACGCTTCGAGCTTAGTGAATTTCACGTTCAATTACGCGTGCTCGCCTTGGATCGGATCGTTCAATTGTCCGATAAATGGAGTGAATTATAAGAATAGTTTTACAATTGGAGGTGACGAGGGAGCTGGGACATGTCATGCTAGTATAGTTGTACCAGGTCAAAAGGAGTTACCGTCTGGAGGAATAATTCGAGATTTGGGGGATTTGAAGCAGTTGCTAGAACAGGGGTTTGATGTGAAATGGAAAGTGGATACTAGTAATTGTAAGGAATGTGAAAAGTTTGGGGGACGTTGTGGATTTGATGCTGGTGTTAATGAATTTAGGTGTTTGTGCCCTGATGATCAATCTTCAGCTTCTTCGTCGTCATCGTCCAATAATGCGTGCACCAATGGACTTCCTTTCTCTGGAACTGAAAAGAGTAAACCGCTTTCATCCCTGGCTACACCGCCTGGTACGTTTTTCCGATTTCCTTCTTAAGATCTGCATTTTTCCGACCATTAATTTTGAATTCTTATATTGTTAGTTAATCTAATTAAGAGAACTATAAGTGAATTAGTTGCATTCATTTAACAAGTTGATATCACTAGTTAAATATTAAACTGTTTAATCAATAATAGTAATAGTAATAGTGTATTAAATTTGTATATTTTGATAGTAGAAGCCAAAAGGAATTCATTAGAAAGGCCATTGAATTTCTCCCATAAATCATCTCCAATGACAGAGAGAGAGAGAGTATTCTATTCTAAAATCTATATTTTCATTTATTATTTTAATTATGGTTGAGCGTTGGGAGAGAAGCGGATGGTAATCGTCATGGAAGGAAGAGCGGTGCCGATAAGGATTTCTCCATTCGAATTGACAGAAAAATATATATGTACACTTTTTTATGTTAGACACATCATCTTTTTAATGGTACATTTTGCCTTTTAAGTGAGTCAATCTTAATTTTTTGTTTTTCGAATTAGTTTCAATTTTTGCCCAAACTTATATCTAGTGAGACATAAGTTTCTTAACGTCAAGGAGCAAGGGCATAAATTATGAAATATTACTATCAAAAATATAATTTAATAATATATCACGGAAAAAATATATATTTATCTTAAGATACAAAAATTATAGATCCAAACAAAATAAGTAAAAAGTGCAAATGACCCATACTTTAGAAGATGTAACTCCGGCCAAAAATTAACTTTTCTCTAATTCCATGTTGAACTAGCACTACTTAGTAAAATTAGAAGCCCAGTTCCTTCTGATCCAGTGGAAGTGCAAAAATAATTGGTTTTGGTCATCATGGAAGTTTATAAATTTAGCCAATTTATAAATAACGTCAAGCATACAGGATCGGAATTGTAAAATTTGCGTCTGAAGTTAGTATATTGATTGTGTTAGCTAGCTTCCATTTTTTTTAGGGAAAAAGGACAAATATACCCCCAAACTTTTGTAAATGATATCTAAATACCCTTCGTTATACTTTTTGGACACTAATGTCCTTACCGTCCAAATTTTGGAACGTATATAACCTTTCTACTAACAGTGGGACACGTGTCGAAATCTAAAACGTCTATCCAAAATTTATGAAATTTCAACCCATAAATAAAGACCCGCCCGGATTAATTAAAAAGCCCACCCAAATTATAACCCAAAACTTCTCTAAACACTTATCATCTTCTCCATCAAATCCAAATTAAAAAGCTTCAATTTTCTTCCTCACCAAAACCCTAGAACTCCCCATTCGCACTCCCAATCTCCACCACTATCGAGCAACTTTCGTCCGCCCTCTTGCCACCATTGAAGCACCGGAGAAGGTAGTCAAGCTTGGAGTTTCAGCCGCATCTTCGCTTCCGCCGCCGTCATCAACGCCCATGGTCGAGCAGGGGAGAAGAAAGAATTTGACATAGTATTTAATAAAATTCCTAGTAATATTAAAATGTGACTATTATATTTAGCTTTTAAAAAAGAATTTAAAAGAATTTATAGTGAAGGTAAAAGAATTCTTTCTTCTCCTCAAGTCAAAGAACTTGATGTAGTATTCAACTGGAGCATCTGTTAGAAAAAAATTGTTTATAGTGGAGCATCATAAATTATTTTTTAAAAGCTAAATATAACAAAAAATCATCTGAAATTTGCTAACAAAAATTTATCTGGGTCTGTTTATAATTAATTGAGGATCAAAATGGGTTTATGAAATTGCTTTTGCTAACAAAAAATCAAGTGGGTCTGTTTATAATGGAATTTAGAATCAAAATGGGTGGATAAAAGAGTAGACGGTTTTGGGTTATAATTTATGGGTGGGTTTGATAAATTCGGGTGGGTTTTGGGTAGGCGCTTTTAGATTGCGACACGTGTCCCACCATTAGTAGAAAAGTTATATACGTCCCAAAATTTGGACGGTAAGGACATTAGTGTCCAGAAAGTATAACGAAGGGTATTTAGATACCATTTACGAAAATTCGGGAGTGTATTTGTCCTTTTTCCCTTTTTTTTTATGTGAATAACGCCGGAAATTTGGCTAGAAAATGCCGAACTTCAAACATGTATATATGAAGTTTTAGACACATAAATTCAAAACTAAAATCATCTTTGGGGAAGGTTAAAACGTGTTTTATTTCCAATTGTAACCTTGGATTTCATAGAAGTCTTTGGAGAGGTCAAACCTGTAATTTTGTTGTTTTATCGGAGTTAAGTATTGTTTACATTGGAATATGAAATTCAATCAAATAGGGGACAAAATAGTACTCTATTATATTTTATTCCAAAATTATCATTCTCTACCATTATACCCCCTTTTGTTTTAGGTAGAAAGCTTTCCTACTTTAGAATGAGACTCTCCTTGCACTTTGTTGTTTCCTTCTACCGCTACTTCTAAAATCTCCTTCTCCACCTTCCATTTGGTGCATCTTTATTCCAAGTAAATTATTTCCAAGAATTAGCCTAACATTTATGTTTGGACTCATAAAACTCACCAAATGATCCTACATATGAGTCATCTATGGACTTAGAAATGGTAACAGCCACCAAACCTGGTTGTTCATAAGCAAATTATAGTATATGTGGTTGTTGGATAGTCCATGACATAGTTGTCCTAATTAGATAGAAACGCTTAACAAACCTCCAATCGTTTCTAATGTACAAGTAATTTGCAATTGACTTCTCTATATAGTACACTGCCTAATCCCAAATAAATAAGAAATTAAAAAATACTAAAGGACAAAAAAGATGCACCAAAACTTTGATCCTCTATTCTTTTTTTCTTTTCCACAATTGAAAAATCAACTATCTAGGTAAGTTTTCATTTTCCTTAAGTGAGCACCTTTGATTTCCTCCACAGTTTAGATTCAGTCAATGTGAATTTTTTTTTCCATGACATCCATGATAAAGAAAAAGCGTAGTATCATCAAGTGAAGTCATTTTTATCACCCAATTTCCTATGTATATCTTCTTCTTCATGCTTTATTTCCACCTACTTTTCTACTCACCATAGTCTTGTTTAATAATCCATTGCCTCCTTCCTTTAGCCACATCCATTTCTCAATTTTCTCCAAATGAATTCCCAAAGCTTTTACTTCTTCTCTTTGCTCACTCTTCTTTCATCACTTATACTAATTCATGTACCTCGAGGTTCGAGTAATCCTAATGAATTCTACCAGATTTGTGGAAAAACATATACATGTGGCGATATTAAGGGATTAAGTTATCCTTTTATGAGTGTCGATGATCCTTCCTTCTGTGGCTATCCTGGTTTTGAGCTCAATTGCAATCAGGATGGTAGTACTACTATGGAAATCGAGAACATCAAATATCGAGTTTTAAACGTACTTCCAACAACCCAAACGATAAGGATTCTGAGGGAGGATATCATGGAATCAATTTGTCCTGTTGATTTGGTTAACTCCACTCTGGATTACTCCCTCTTCGATTACGCCTCTGGCTATACGAACTTGACCTTTCTATACGATTGCCCTGTTGCATCACATTTTGCGGAAATGGATGGTACTTTCGCTTGTAGAAATAGCAAATATCACAATGTTTTCGTACTGCCTGGTGCTGTAGGCCCGGGGAAGTGCGATGCTAGTGTCACAGTTCCAGTGCCTCAGATGAGTGCTGGTAATGTACGATCATTGAATTCATCAGGTTTGGCACAAGTACTACAAGAGGGGTTTGAAATAAGATGGAAACTTGAAAGTAAAACCTGCAGTAAATGTATCGAAGAAAAGGGAAGATGTGGATATGATGAATATTCGAATCAAACAACTTGCTTTTGTCCTGGTCCTCCTTATGCATCTGCTTCTTGTCCAGTTGCTACTTTTGGGCTTCCTACTTATGGATACGCACCACCATTACCAATATCTATACCATCTCCATCCCCAGGTAAATGTTCTTGTTTTCCTAAAACTATTTCCGGCTCAATTTGCCTTCTTAGTCAACGGATTTGATTCACTCACTCCATGGGGTTTACTTTTTTCTTGTGTCGAATTGACTAATTAGCTAATTTGATAATCTTGAGCTAACTCGAGGATAACGAAAAGGACCAATGTTTATCCTATGTAGATCCATAGATTATATTATATAAACTGATCGGGTAAAGTTAAACGCTTATCAATGTCTCAACTTGATTGTAATCTCCTAGATTAGTTTAGTAATCCAATCTTCTGTTACGTTCATCTCTGAAATAATGTATTACTTCCGCTACTGTGTTAAGTCTAGTTTTACGTAGCTGTCATTTTAGTTGGTATTAGGTATACCTCCATCAACCAACCATTAATCATAAAGTCTATTATTGAGATATTCTTTTTTATTTTCTCTACATTGAACATTTTTTCCACCCAAGGCTGAAAATAACTATTGTAATAGTTGGTTAGGTAACTTCACATGGATGATGTAGTTGATATATATCTCCAGTATGAAGACTCAGTAAAACAAATTAAGACATCCAACTACTACTAGTTTGAGTCGTGGTTGAATTAGTACGAATTAGTACATCACAAGTTGAATGTTCTCCAATTTCTCTTCTAATTTTTAGCATGAGAGTTGCTGTAGGCTCAACTCAGTATTAATATTGTCCGCTTTGAGCCTAGACCCGCACAACTTTAACATGTGTCTCTAGGTTCTAAGGCAGCAAAGGCTCTTATAGTAGATATCAGTATTTGGGCATATAAATTCTTAACATTCTCCTTAATGGCAGAGCGTGTCCAGGAGATAAATCTGTTATAGCCTCTTACAAGTTAGTACTCTTTTTTTCTCCTTCTAATCTGTCCGGTGAAAAGAAGATAAATGTACTTTTTTTCTCCTCATAATCTGTCCGGTGAAAAGAAGATAAATGGATATTAAACCTATTGTCCGGTGAAAAGAAGATAAATGAATATTAAACCTAACTCAACCCAAGAGATTAGCTCAAGAGGTTTCCCTAGCCGTATAAAAGAGATCACCCATCCCTTGAAGGGCTGATGTATGACTTTTCACACCTCCTCTCAAAGAAATGGATTTTGGGCCTAAATCAACCTCAAATGTTAGTTCAAAAGGTGAGAATTGTCTGAGCCATATTGAAGAAACCACAAAGGAACGATGTGGGACTCTTCACACAAACTTACCTTGATACATTAGCTTTTTAAATTCTTCAATATTGGCCATAGAATTAGGGAAACCTTGTGGACGCTAAATGTGTCATGAACTTGAGCTACTATCATAATTGGGGAGGAAGTAGGTGAGTGATCCATACTGAAGTTGCACTCTTTTGTGGCGTAGGATCACATATATGCATCCGATTTCACATGTTCATTTGGTTTTGTTCATCTCCTTTGTAGAATGTAATTCAACCCATACTTATTCAGGAAATACTTATACCAACTTATCTCCCACGATCTATTTGTTTACCATGCTGCAACAGATTTCTTAATCCTATTATCTTCTGGTTTTGAAGATGTTTGTCCGTACTTACTGTGATCACATTTCCGCCTGAAATTCTCATCGTAACCTTTAGTTTACGATTAGCCACTATCATTTTGAATACTTGTCGCCAAATTGACGAGCACACGGACTCTAATTTTTGAGACGTAAAGCTCGTTTGGGTTGTCTGATTAAAAAGTAGTAGTTGACAAGTCTCAAGAGCTGAAAACTACTTTTAGATGTTGAAGTTGATTGTATAAATAAGCAATTACGTATGTGGACGGAAGTGCAAGTAGTTGTATTTGGTAAAAAGCTGTTGATAAACATTTTTTCGGTAAAAATGGCCGGAAAGTGTTTATGAGTTGTAAAATCATAACTTAAAGGTGACCATAGGCTGAATTTGACTTATAAGAACTTTTGGTGTTACCAAACAAATAGGCGAACCAAAAAGTGATTATAAATTAATTTGACCAACTTATAAGCTTTAAAGTGGATTTCTTGTATTTATAGTAGCTGATGAATGATATGAAGAAGATCCGTCATGTAACGCAAGTTTTGACACGTTAGAAGTTGCGTTAGAATAAATTATTTAGCACATGACTTGGTACTTCATCTGTTTTTTTGCACATAATACATGTCTTGATTTTATGACCACTCTAGTCTTAGCTAGATGGTTTCTTTCACGGGACCAATTAGTTCCTACTCACCAAATATAAATAGACGACTCTTATCATAGTTATTAATTAAATTTCGTGAGTCATGCTAGTAGATTTATATATAATTAAAGTAATATGATATTTTTTAGGACACGGTGTTTGTTGAATTAGACCAAGTCTAGCACCCCTAAATTCCAATAGAAGCTTCTGTATCACCCTTTTCTTGTAAATATATGCGAAATTTGGTATCTGTTTCGTCAAAAGATCGTTCTACTGGTAGCTATATGTTGACCAAAACATGACAAATACAGCACCCCATCTTTATCATTGAATTTTATATCTCATCTTCCTAATTTAATTTGGTGTTCTTCCAAACCTCCTTTCTCTGTCCCTTAAATCCTCATCTCCTTTCAGCTTAGCTCCTGAATAAAACTCTTTTGCCACTATTACCAGTTACCGCCTCTCTTTCTAGGTGGTGCTAGTTCCCTTAATCAAACAGAAATGCATCCTTATTTTTTGCTCTTCACTACCACAATATTTATCTTGATTTATATACCCGGGTCTTTCTGTCAAGATGACGAGCGATACAGGAGTTGTGGTGAGCGGTTTCGCTGCGGCAGCATGGATATAATTTACCCTTTTTGGGGAGGGAGAAAACCAGAGTATTGTGGTCATCCAAGTTTTGAGATCAAGTGCGAAAGTAACACACCCAAAATTGCAATTGAATCAACAAGATACGAAGTGATAGATATCAACACCCCTAATCGAATTGTAACCCTGGCTCGGGATGATTTACTGAGTAGTATTTGTTTGGATAATCCTGAGAATGCCTCCTTTGATTCAAACACTTTCAGCTATGTTTCGAGTGACCTGAATATTACTCTGTATTTCGGCTGCACCGTCCGCCCGCCCTGGTTTGCAATTACCACCTTCGTCTCCAAATAGGTTCAATTGCAATAGCAACATATTTGGTATATATACACTGATCAACGTTCCCTTCGACCTTACTCTGGTAGCATGCCAGGAAGAAATAATAGCTAGGGTCAATCAAACGAGTGCTGTGGCATTAGCCAGTCCTACAGCTTCCTTGGAAGTTCTGAGAAGAGCCATTGCTGGCGGGTTTTCAGTTAATTGGACGGCAAGTATTGATTCTAAGTGCCTAGAATGCGACCAGTCAGGTGGAAGATGTGGATCGTATCCAGATTCTGCAGACTTTGCTTGCCATTGTGTAAATGGTACTCATCCAAACCACTGCAACGACGGACAAAACCAAGATAGCGGTAATCTTTTCTCTACTATTCCTCATAATTGACTAGAATCTATGGATTAATTTGAGTGTTCAGGGTCATATAGGCATTGAGAAACATGGGTAAATTTGAGAGTTCAAGGTCATATAAGTTGAGAGGACTCTTTACTGATCTTGATGCTGCAGTTGTGTTAGATTCTCTAAATACCCACATACATTTTGAAGAGTCCCAGCAACATAGGTAAATTCGTCACTCCGTTTCCAAATCAATATATACATGTCCTGTCCAAACCATCATTCCAGTCCTTTCCCAAAAGATTTAAATTACATACGGAGAGCTAACTTAGTAAAGATTCTTTCTCAATCAGTTAGTATCAATTCAATATGAATTCTTGCTTTTGTGAAAAAATAAGGATAATTTTGAAGGAAAAAACCTGATTAATACCTTCTATTATCTTGAAAAATTATTTATTTCGGACTTAATATAAAAAATAAAATAAAAAATAAAAACATCTTATATTATGGACAATTGAAGTACTTCTTTCACACTTCCTACCTTGAATTAAGGCAACTCTCCATAAAATTCTGTACGTGTTTAATTTTGTCCAAATTCCATATGAAACTCTGAATACTGTAGCCTCTATCTACTTTGGTCCAGCTCCAATTCTTGAGCGTGTTACTATGGCTCCTCCTCCTTTTTTTTTACATATATCAGCATAAAGAATCGTTTATATGCAAAGAATATTCGTAGAACTTCCTTAAAATGTGAAATTTCAAATCTTGAAATATAAGATATGTTATTGCTACAACAAATAAAACACTCGGACTCTTGTCTGCGTTTCTGCCACTGTTGTATTGTTTACTTCTCGTCGGCAATTCAACATTTGGCATTGTCAAAACACAAGAAACTACTATTCTTAATCCGAGTAGAATAAGCCTCGGATTAAAAAATATTATAAATAATAGGAAAAGTACAATAATTCTCTAACTAACCAGAAAAAATACATATATTTCATTGAACCTTTTTATTGACAAAGTAAACAAGGATACAGTTCTTTATTTGTAGTTCTTATACTTTTAGTTAGTTCTGTGTTATAATTCAAACTTGGTTGGCGCTTGAATTAAACGAGGGAAATTGAAACGACTTTTTTACTGTGATATTATTATATAATATATACACGTTCTACCTGCCTCTTTTTAAAAACACAATTTGATTTCAGATAATTCTATTCATTGATCAATGCATTAAACATATATAAAAAATTACAGTTGGTAATTTTTTTTTCTTGTTTCTAGTGGAATTCACACTAAACCTTTTATGATTCAATTTTATTGAGGTTTGACCATACCAAGTTAGGTGCTACTCCCCCGATTTCATTTTACTTTAATTCATATCTACTTGACATAAATATTAAGACAGTTTTGGTTAAGAATATTTTTTATTGAATTAATTTTTTTATTAATAATATATTGAAACCTTAACTTTAATTATTCCTAGTGTATGTAGTTATTAATGTTAAAGATAGTAATATGTGCAAAATATAATTAAAAAAACTTAATTTATTAAAATGGACAAATAAAAATATAAAGACCAAGTAAAATGAAACAGAGGAGTAATACTCTTTTGGTCTTGGTTTAAAAATTATATAGATCCTTAACATTCAAATTTTTGGCATAATAAATAAATATCCCTTTTAATTTGACTTCATATTTATGTCCTTCAATTATGGATTTATACAAATTGTTGTCCACTATTCTATTTTTGGATGTTGCTCGCTATACTATTTTGGAATGTCTAACATTATCTATCCACTTTATGAAATCAATTGATAATTTTAAGTTACTTCATAATTTCTTTATCAATAATTATAGTCATTTCTCTATTATATTTTTATTATTTAATATATTCAAATGATGATATAGTAAACTTATCCTTCTATTTATAATAAATAGTTACTTAAATTTATATAGAATTGAACAAATAGATATATGTATCTTATATGTCAATGTCTACTTATTTTATTTTATATAAATTTAAATATATATTCGTGTATATACAAGATTGAATGGTATAAATGTATATTAGACCAAGTGAAAATGCATATTTATGTTTCATTTAAGTTAGGCGTCTTTCAACCTTCTTTCTTTTCCTATTCAACGTGAGTAGTAATAATATTCAACTTTCAGTCAAATCCTTTTTGTCTGTCTCTTTCAAATGTAATCTCAGATTCTCACCATTTTCCAAATTCCCTTTCAACAATAATGACTGATATGACTCTACAGACTACAAATAATTCCAGATATGACTCTCACTCATTCATTCTCTCTTCGTATTCCAAATGACGCTCTCCTACCCTTCCACCACCACCAATGGCCGCAGTGGCGCCACCACCTCAACTACTCTCTTCTTCGCCACCTTTATTCTCACAACATCCTTCTCCTTCTCCTTCTCTGATGACAACGTCTTATTCCCGAATTGTCATCTCACTTTCTCCTGTGGTTCCATCCGTAACATCACCTACCCATTCACCGGCGGCGATCGCCCTAACTACTGTGGCCTCCCGGATTTCAAACTCCGATGTGTTGACGACAAACACACCGAGTTCACTCACCAATCACTTACCTACCGTGTTCTTTCTATTAATCAGTCATCAACGACCATGACTGTATCGAGAATCGACCTCTGGAAAAATTCCTGCCCTTCGCAATTCATCAACACTACTTTTAATTCTACTCGTTTCAACGTCGACCGTAACGAAGACGATGAACTTTCTTTGAGCTACGGCTGCGATGTCTCTGCATTAGTTATCACGCCTCAGAATTTGTTCAACTGTAGTGTAGATGGTTTGAATTTCACCGGCGCATTTTACTTACTGGGCCCAATTCCAAGTGACCCTTTTCTGAATGTTATAACTTGTACAAGTATGGTCACTGTTCCGATGTTTAGAACAGTGGGTAAATTGCTATATAGCAATGAGATTACTCTTGGGGAGGCATTGATGCAGGGGTTTAGTGTGAAATATGATACCCTTATGATAGGCGCTGTTCTGAGTGCAAGAGTCTGGGTGGGAATTGCGGATTTAATGTGGGGTTGTCTCAGCTAATTTGTATTTGTGGAGAAATGCCTTGTATATTTCTTCGAGAACATTCTCATGAAAGTTCCTCACAAGGTACTGACAACTGAGAACTTTATCCTCTGATTTTACTACTAATTAGGAGTTCTTATTACGTTTGAAATTCGGGACTGAATGGATTTAGCTTAATAGTACCCCAGTTAGAGAATCGGTACATATAGGTGTCGATTGTTCTAGTTGATGAATCCTGAGTTCATGATCTAAGACATTGTTTGTTCTACTCCGACATGATTGCATTGCGGTTGATTGATATATATGTAGTGTATCTTACAAGTGGGGTCTGGGAAGAGTGGTGTGTGTGCAGTGCGTGACCTTGTGAAGATAGAGAGGTTGGTTCCAATTATAATTTCATGCTTTTGCATTTATATTTGTTATGACTGTATGAGTAGTTGTTATCTTATACCACTAATAATATAGGCCTTTGATTCAAGGGATACCTAAAAAACACTATGTGACTTGCTAACATAAAAGTGAACTTTGAAACGAAGTGTAACCCAATGTGATTTACTAGAATCTTAATGTTAGTTTTTAGATTTGCATGGTATGTTCTCTTCAGGTATCCCTAGGAATTCTTGTTACAGTATGCTTCTTTCTTATAGTTTGTACTTTTCAGATCTATTATTAGCGAATACACCCATTTCAACTCGGCACATGAGTTTTGTTAGTCTCTCCTAATTCCAGCCGGATATACCTTATGTTTACCTGAGCATCAATTGTAGTTACCACTTAATTGACGACATTATGACTGTTTTGCAGATAATGGAAAGAAAAATCAGACGCCACTTACAGTAGGTATTGTCTTTGTTCTAATGTTATACGCGTACAACTCAATTGACACGGTCAATGCCTTGAGAAGATTGTAAACTTTCTTCTTTCGATTGCAGGCCTTAGCGTAGGAGGTGCTGTACTTGCCGGCATTGGTGTTGGGTGGCTAGTCTTCTTCTGCAGACAAAAGAGAAAGCGGATTGCATCACAGGCTTCACCTGCCCAAACCGAAAGGAAGGATCTTCCAATTTTAAGTTCAAGCAACGGCCTGAGTTCCTCTTCTACTCCTTCTTCAACCACTTTCACCAGAAGCATTCCCTCTTATCCCTCTTCCAAATCTGAAGCTGATTACGGGAGGGGAAGCTCCTACTTTGGGGCTCATGTCTTCAGTTTTGCTGAACTTGAAGAAGCCACAAATAATTTTGATCCCTCTAAAGAACTTGGGGATGGTGGTTTTGGTGTCGTGTACTATGGTATGTGTATTCTCTTTCTTGCATTATTATTATTTTGTGAGAGGGCTTCCTAACAATTCCAAGTAATTTGTTATCAGGCAAGCTCCATGATGGTCGCGTGGTTGCAGTCAAGCGCTTGTATGAGAACAATTTCAAGCGTGTGGAGCAGTTCATGAATGAAGTAGAGATTTTAACTCAGCTCCGCCACAAGAACCTAGTGATGTTGTATGGGTGTACATCTAAACGAAGCCGAGATTTACTGCTTGTTTATGAGTATATACCAAATGGGACAGTGGCAGATCATCTGCATGGTAAACGAGCCAAATCTGGCTTACTCTCTTGGCCTGTCCGAATGAACATAGCCATTGAGACTGCTGAAGCTCTGGCTTATCTCCACTCCTCAGTTATAATACACCGTGACGTCAAAACCAACAACATTCTGTTAGACAATGATTTCCATGTGAAAGTTGCTGATTTTGGGCTATCAAGACTGTTCCCAACTAATGTCACACATGTCTCTACTGCTCCACAGGGTACACCAGGCTACGTTGATCCTGAATACTATCAATGTTACCAGCTCACTGAAAAGAGTGATGTCTATAGTTTTGGGGTGGTCTTGGTAGAGCTGATCTCATCATTAGAAGCTGTGGATACCAACAGGCACCGCCATGATATTAATTTGTCTAATATGGCTGTCAACAAGATCCAAGGCCATTCAATTCATGAATTAGTTGATCCAACTCTTGGATTCTCAACAAACAGCTCCGTGAGGAGGATGACTACATTAGTCGCTGAGTTAGCTTTCCGATGTCTGCAACAAGAGAGAGATCTGAGACCTTCAATGCAAGAAGTGCTGGAGACATTGAGAGGCATCCAGAATGGAGAGTCGAAAGCACACAACGCTGAGGTACTGGATATTGTGGTAGATGATGTTGGGCTCCTAAAGGAGGGCCCCTTTTCTTCTCCAGATTCAGTTGCCGCTGACAAATGAGTTGACAGCTCCACACCACATTCTAGTGGATGAAATATCTTTATCAGGTTGGTTGAATTCAATGCTAGGTGAGGAAGCAACTACTATTTTGGTACTTGTGATCAGTGTCATGTTTGGGCTAGTATCTCGCGTCTTCCATAGATAATTAATTTCTTGTTTTTGCTTACATATAGTTATCTTGTTATCGTCAATATTTTCTGTGGGAGATTATCTAAAACTGCTTTTCTCGTAAGGCAATGTATATAAATAGTGAATAGGGCTGTCAACATTCTAGTATACATATGCATCTTTTGCTCTTTGTACATCAGGTTTTATTTCTTTACCGACCTTCTGTTACCTTAAAGTTCATTTATGCTGAGGACATGAAAATCATATGTAACAACGATAATGCAGCAAAAATGCACTGCAGCAGAACATATTCTGAGCCTATTCGTAGCTTGGAGTGCTAGGTTTTGCCTAAGGAACATGCTCTGATATTAAATTGTAAAGAGAAAAAAGGAACAGAACTCCAATCCGTGGAAACACCCTACCTATTGCTCTAGAGAGCAGAGCTAGCATATATTATAGTCGTTCACGTGAATTCATTAGTTTTTCCTCAAAAAAAAATCACTAAATATATATAAATATTTAATTGTAAACTCAGTAATCACTTTATATTAAGACGAGATCATTATAAAAACGCATAAATTTCAATTTGAGAATACACCTGCAGGACCACATTGATTGATCTATCATATACAACTTTACTTTGCATTTATTGCTGAAAGAGATTGTTTCTAAATTCTAGGACTTCCTGGCCTCCTGGCCGGCCACAATAGTTTGCTTAGTTAGTTTATGTCATTTCAGAGGAGAATTTTGAGAAAGTTGATGGACTTTCAAATTTCGATTTGGAAGCAGTTAATCCTAGAATGTCATTCATCAGTAGTAATTGTGGAAATTTCCTTGTGATCCTGCAAAGTAGGTGAGCTCAATACCTGTTGGCTTTTACTTGCTGATCATAGAATTGAATGTTTCAACTTTTTCCAAGTCAAGGAAAACTAACAAAAGAAAATGGAAGCAATTTTAACCCCTCACAAAGAGAATGTCTACTGCCGTCTGCCTTGACTTGCTTTCCGATTACCACCTACTTTCTTTAGTTTCTACCTAACATACAATTAATGCAAATATGACATTGCTCTAGTACTAATAAATCGCCTTACTCTAATTTACTGCCCAGAAACGATCTAGATTGACTTTTGACTTATTTTTGCTATTTTAACTTTAAAATAAATATAAGCAATTTTAAATTTTATTTAAACACTTAACATATTTAAAAGTTATTTTAACCTAAAAACACTTGAAATAAGCAATCTATACTAATTTGGTTGCTCGGTCTTTCATAAAAATGTTAACGCCTATGGGGTTATTTGAGATACTTATATGCATAAACTAAACTAATAACAAAAAGATATTTAAACGTACGTTGTAGTTCAAATTGAGAAAAATCAATATTAAAAGTATGGTAAAGTCGACAATTTTTTATTTTACTTTTTCAAAAATTGCCTTAAACAAGAAGTGATATTAATATGTAAGAATGCTACACGTGGATACATTTCAAAGGCAAAACAAATCACTTATGTTAACACAAACATGAGAAATGATAAGAAATTAGTGGGGAAACGACAAATGTGATAATGTAAGTTACGATACTGGTGACAATAGCGTTAACGCCGAATAATGAGATGGTCATCATCCTATTTTCTTCCGTTGATGGACAACTACTCCACATACGCATGCAATTATATACATTAACTTTTAAATATTCAAAATCCAAACTTTACTCTTCTTGCTTCCTCTTAAATCTTGATCTCAAAGGTACAATAACATGGTTGAATCATCTATCCCAATAAATAAAATGTAAAAAAAAAATACGTTTCAAATTTAAAATTCACTTTTACATAATTAAACTCATATGTGAGATTTTTTTCAAGTCTAACATATATAGGATGAGATGAGTCCTCATCTGATACCATGTAAAATATGAATTTGAAATCTAACTCAACCCCAAATTTCATTAACTACTAATTGAGAACTTTTTTATTTTTTAATGATAAATAATTAACGTATCTTTGGAATTAAAGAATGGAGAGTGGTCCTTTCATCTATCTTTGATAAGGAAGAATGAACGGGTCCAGTCAATGTATACACATATCGCGCATAGGAATTATAATGGTCCCAAACTTGGATAAATATGCACGAACAAGTTCAACCAATATGTATACATAGAACATGGAATTGAAACTTAGGGAATATGCAAGTGGCCATTTATTCTTAATAAACAAAATTCATATACAATATAGCTTTAAAACTTCTTACAATAACTCATTCTACATTAACGATATGTATTAACAATAGAAAAAATTATCTAAATACATAACTTATTTTATCATATTCTCTAAAATTCTCTACCATTTGAAAAGATTATAAGATCCCTACTCTCTCATATTCTCGATTACATCACTTTACGCGGTATATCGGTTGGATATATCACTATACGCGATGTATCGGGACGTAATACATCACTATATGTGATGTATCAAAACGTAATATATCACTTTATGCGATGTATCTGCTGAACATATCACTATAGGTGATCTATTAGGACGTACGCGATGTATCCGAATATTGAGTGATGTATTTGAAATTGGGATGCGATATATCAAAACGTTTTTGGGATGTATCCTGATTCCACTAAATTTAAGGATTTTTATTATTTAAAAAAAAATATGAATGAGATGCAATTAGCGCTTTTAACACTATAAAATTTGCGTAAAAATTACTTTTAGATTAACAATATGTATATATAAAGGTTAAATTCAAAACTAAACAGGATTTAATACAATATGGTAAAAAGGAAGAAAAAGTGGACCCACAAATGAGGAGTGATTCCGAACTTGGGAAAAGAGGCCACGTTTCAGTTTCAGTATAATACGGCGGCAGGCTTATAAGTGGGGAGGATAAAGAAAAGCCTTAAAAGACCCAAAACAGACGGTCCATATTCTTCGGCCTTACTAAATCCTCTGAATTCCCTTCCCAATTCCCCCTCTCTTCACTCCCATTTTCGCTAACCAAAAAAAAAATTACTAATACTGTTAAATTTGTAGAAATACTTACCTCAGATCGCAACGAAAATGGCTACTTTACAGAAATTCAAGCTTCTCGCAACTCAATGTGCAGTAGCAGGAAGTCCAACCCGGAGCCCAACAACAAGCCCAGTTATTCACCTCCGCCGACGGAAGACTCTCCGTATGCTCCTCAGCCGTAGCATCGGCGGCGGAAGTGGCCGTAGGCTGCCGCGACGGGAAGTCTGTTCGCCGGATCGGTTCGTTGGAGAGCGCGATTCGACGGAAAAGGGGAAGGAACTTGTGGTCAGTCATAAGCTGAAGGACTTGTTTGTTTCGTCGCCTCCTTCGTTTGCTGAAAATACGAGACAAGGACTCTCGCCGGCAGCCTCTGGTACCGGCGGCGGGTTTAGTGCGGGATCAGCTGTTCGGAGAATAGGTTTACGTTCGCTTCGGCCGTTATCGGCGACATTCCGGCAACGGTTACTGAGGAGGGCTTGGCGACCTGTACTTGTGAGCATACCCGAGTAAATTACCAATTTACTAAGTATATTGTACCTGATTAATTAGAGATAAAATAAATACGAGTAGTACAATCATATATTAGGAGTTAAAAACTTATCAATCCTCTCTGATTTTGTGGCAGAGTATATCCTTTTACGTAGCTTAATTCCGTAATTTTTTCAATTTTACGTCAAATTACCATGAACAATGATCGTAAATTTGAAATTTCATGAATGACTTTGATCTAAAAAGTTCACTTTGTGATTAATTTGTATTTCTCTAATTTAATTATGTGGGGAAGGTTGAAGCAAAAAATTAGTTCCAAATTTCATCTTTTGTGTCTAGAATCTACAGTAAAGTGATTTTTTAAAGTATTACTTTAGTTTTTGCTAGATTGTTCAAACACTGAATTCACCACTTTTGCTTCTAATTTCCATGGACGAGATTTGTCACTTGCTTTTTCTACTTTTCCCCAACACTCCTAGTAATAGTAGCAGTAATAGAAGAAAACATGTCAATAGGAAAAGATAAAATTCATCAATTTCGAGAATTTGAAAAATTATCTTTAATGATCAAATTTGGTAATTTCGATAAGAATTTGTTGTCTTTGTAATTTGAACCTCTAAAGCAGTTTGGAAGTCACAAACATTATGGAGAACATAATGCCTATTGCAGCATGAGATTTAGCAATTCAAATCTAGCCAATACAATCATTCAACTTCATGCATACCCAAACCAAAGTCTTTTAGCTCCTTTAACAACTGCACTAACATACCCAATAAAATCTCGCAAATGACTCGTATAAATTCAGGGAAAAGAGAGTGATAATGACAAATAGTTTTATAGTTTTATTCTTCTTATTGTTGGGTAACTTGTACACTCGTTTTCAGCAAGGAAGTACTAGTGGTACTACAGAGTGTAGCAGAATCTTTTAACGCATGGATTGGTAATTGGCTTAACAGTTAAACAATTACAGAGATTGTACATCCCATATCAATAAAAATAGGTTTTTTGACCTACAAGGCAAGATATCACTATTTTAATCTTTATTTTAGTAAAGTTGAAGTAATTTAATGATATTAATATTGAAAAATATTATATATTGTTTTGTTTGGTAATGGGAAAAAGGGTATGGTGGGGGCAAGTTGGTATTGAAAGTGTGATAGATCATGACGACGAAGTCCAATAGGAAAGAGATAAAAAGTTGATAAATAATATAATACTATAAAGTTCTGTCTCATTTTACTCCGTATTTTTGCTTTGTTCCCATACTTAACGCTTTTTGACAAAGCTAAGTGGGGTATGGACTATGATTTTTTATTTTAAATTTAAAAACATGAATAAATGAGATTGGACACCTCTTATTTTAATTGTTGAAATAGTGTGCACAGAATCAACAATTTGTCTATATATCATCTAATTTTTCAGGTTTGGCTTGTCAATTGTATTTTTATGGTTGGTATCCCTAATAATTTTGAAATCCGATTTAATTTAAATTATTGTTGAAAAAATCATATTTGGAGACCTTAATAAGTGTTTTCTAATATAGATGATTGATTATATATTCAAGACTCAAAATTGAAATTTTGATTACTTACTAATCCATCACTACAATTGTTGATTGGCTTATAAACTATAGTTGCTAATTTGGTTGGTGCAGTTTCTTTTGTTTTCTATCTATACTTCTTCTTTATTGATTCATGTTAAACTGTACTCCATCCATCAAAATAAATGTAGTTTTTAGCTCATTTCATAGCTATTAAAAATAATTTTTTTAGCTTTTAAATATGTAAATTGTATCCTAAAAAGATTGTAGATTTATGTTTGAATTGACACAAAGTTTTTATTGTTTTGAATATCCCTTACTCTAAATCATGTTATATAAAATGGAAAAGGAGTAACATTTTTTTTTTATAATTCTTTCTAGATGTAGCGTGTACTCTCTGCGTTCACTTTTAATTGTCTAATATTATAATAAAAATATTTATTTATTTTTACTTGTCACTTTTAGCACATCAAAAGAAAATTATAATTTTTAAAAATATTTTACCTTGACATCAACTTATTCTTCAAATTATTTCTCAAGACATAAGACTAGACATTGATTATTAATATGAATATTATGATAAAGTGCTAATATATATCAATCAGTATTTCACTAGTTTCATAAGAACCGTGTCATATTCAAAGTGAAGAAGTGAAAGTGAACTGAAGGAGCATTAGTAGTAAGGGTTGAATTAGTTAAATCAGTATAATGACTATATATATCTAACATATATCACATTTGAGATGCATGTGTGTTAACTAGTGTAAATAGTTAACAAGCTATATGGTTGAGTTAGTTAACCAATGAGTAAGAAAGTTAGTTAGAAAGATGCCTTATTAGCATGAGTTAGTTACTGCATATATTTGTAGTATAAATACACACTCTGTACAGATACATTGTATTAAGTCATATTTTACAATCAATACAACTCTTTCTTCTTCCTCTCTTCTAGCTATGGTGTTTAAGATTGAGCTATGAAGCTTTCATGGTATCAGAGCAGGGCCCGTCTCATCCGATGTTGGGGCCCCAAAAATAAAAAATTGCCCACGCACCAGATGCTAAGCACTGGGCGTGAGGTGGGGTGTTAAAGAATGACAAAAGTCTCACATCGGTGGTTAATGAGATGGGTGGACTCCTTATAAGGCTTGGGCAATCCTCTTCCCTTTGAGCTAGCTTTTGGGGTGTGAGTTAGGCGTAAGACCTAATTTAAAATAGGCTCCTTTTGAGAGTCCTCTCATACAAGTCTCCATATGAAAAACTCTATCATCATTCCCCATCCTTATCCCACTTAAAGATTTTTGGGTGTCTGTGCTATGCTGCTACCCCTAAACCAGTTGATAAATTCTCCTCCAGGGCCATTCCTGCAGTGTTCATAGGTTATTCATCCATACAAAAAGGGTATATCTTATATGACATTCATGCTCTTAGTTTCTTTGTAAACAGACATGTGGTCATGAAGAATTATTTCCCTTTAAGCACATGCAAACTTCCTCAGAACCTATCTTTCCAGTCCTTGATATTACATCACCTATTGATGTGGGTTCATTTGCATCTGTAGTACCTTCTTCTGAGCCTCTCATAGAAACTCCTGAAGCATCCTCACAATATATTCCAATCCCACTCCCTACAACAGCTCATATCCCAGTTATTCAGTCTCAGGTTCCTGCTGTCTCTTCAAGCAGATCAGGCAGACCACGTAGACCACCTCTTTGGTTACAGGATTTTGTAACTAAGAAAAAAACCAATAGTTGTCTTTATCCTCTAACAGATCATCTCACTTACTCTCACTTATCTTCATCTTATAGACATGCTCTGCATGCTTATTCCTCCATACCTGAGCCTACATCATTCAAAGAGGCTGTTGCTAATCCTGCTTGGGTAAAAGCTATGGATTTGGAGATTGCAGCTCTAGAAGCTAATAATACTTGGAGCATAGTTGACCTTCCTTCTGGTAAAATACCTATTGGGTGCAGGTGGATCTATAAGATCAAATTCTTTGCTTCAGGGGAAGTTGAAAGATTCAAGGCAAAAATTGTTGCTAAGGGGTTCAGTCAGAGGGAGGGTCTTAATTATGGTGAGACCTTCAGTCCAGTAGCAAAAATGGTAACTGTGAGGTCCGTGGTTGCTTTGGCTGCTTCTAAAGGTTGGTACATTTATCAGATGAATGTACACAATGCGTTTCTTAATGGTGATCTAAATGAGGAGGTCTATATGGAGATTCCTAGTGGTTTTGCCCACAAAGGGGAGTGTAGGAAGGTGTGCAAACTACATAAATCATTGTATGGTCTAAAACAAGCTCCTAGGCAATGGAACTTGAAACTTACTGAGGCATTGGTGCAAATGGGGTTCACACAGAGTCATTTTGACTACTCACTATTCACTAAACATGATCATGGTGACATTATTATAGTACTAGTATATGTCAATGATCTTCTAATCACTGGTAGCAGTCCTCAGTAGTTATGCAGAACTAGGAAGGAAATCCAAAACAACTTCAAAATGAAGGATCTAGGAGAACTAAAATTCTTCCTAGGTATTGAGTTCTCTAGATCCAGCAGGGGTATTTTGATGACACAAATGAAGTATGCTTTGGAGCTCATTTCTGAGTCTGGTCTAGGAGGAGCCAAACCTGCCTATACACCACTAGAAATGAATCAGAAACTCACTTCTGTTAAGTATGATGAGCATGTGGATAACACAGGGGCTAAAAGTGATGACCTCCTTAAAAATCCTGCAGAGTATCAAAGACTAGTAGGAAGGCTACTCTACCTCACTATGACAAGACCAGACCTTGCCTTCACTGTACAAGTGTTAAGCCAGTTCATGCACCAACCTAAACAGTCCCATATGGAGGCTGCTCTAAGAGTGGTGAGATACATCAAAGAGGCTCCTGGTTCAGGACTGTTAATGCCAGCCAAACAGACTACACAACTAACTGCTTACTGTGATTCTGATTGGGGAGCATGTGTGGAGACCAGGAGGTCAGTCACAGGATATTTGGTAAAGTTTGGAGATGCTATAGTGTCTTGGAAATCCAAGAAGCAAGAAACAGTGTCAAGAAGCTCAGCTGAGGCAGAGTTCAGAAGCATGGCCACTTGTGCAGCAGAAATTACTTGGTTGTTGGGTCTATACAAGGAGTTGGGAGTGTGTATAAATCGACCTGTACATATGATATGTGACAGTAAAGCAGCTATTCAAATAGCTGCCAATCCAATATTCCATGAAAGAACCAAACATATAGATATTGATTGTCATTTTGTGAGGGAAAGAATTTGTCAAGGAATGCTGAAAACAGAACACATCAACACCAAACATCAACTAGCTGATTTACTGACTAAAGGGCTGGGAAAGGAACAACACAACTTGTTAATGAGTAGACTTGGAATGGCAAATGTATTTCAACCATAAGCTTGAGGAGGAGTGTTAACTAGTGTAAATAGTTAACAAGCTATATGGTTGAGTTAGTTAACCAATGAGTAAGAAAGTTAGTTAGAAAGATGCCTTGTTAGCATGAGTTAGTTACTGCATATATTTGTAGTATAAATACACACTCTGTACAGATACATTGTATCAAGTCATATTATACAATCAATACAACTCTCTCTTCTTCCTCTCTTCTAGCTATGGTGTTTAAGATTGAGCTATGAAGCTTTCAGAAGTAGTAAGGACAGAAGATATAAATAACTACAAAGAAATCACCTTAAGTAAGCAAATCATCAATATAGTTAGAGAATAATCGAAAGTATATTAAATAAACCAAAAACTCATAACAATTTGAGCATTATTTTAAATATAGTAATTTGAATCGTAATAGAAATTAGCACTTGAAAGCATCACCTCAACTAATCAGAAAGTATCAAAGAAACAAAATCAACATAGTAATTACTTGACTAATTAAAAATTAAGCATCAAAACAACAAAATAAAAAAATATACTACTTGTTCATTCCTTGTTCGAGTTCACATAGTCATAGTAACGAAAGAAAACAAAATTGTGACATAATCGATTATACTACGATCATCACAATTTGCATATAAAAAATAAAAAATGAATACCACAAAATACTATATATTCAATGTAATGCAAAATTATTACATCGATGAAAGAATTATTATAGTAATAGTTTATGAACTAAAAATATTGAAAGATAACAAACCATTGTCCATTGCCATGAAATTTTTCAGAATTCCTCCATTTCTCTATCGTCAGTTTCTTCTTCTTCTTCTTCCTAGAGTATGGTGACCATTCTCCTTCAATCATAACAAAACAATTTCACATCAGACATCAAATAATTAAGAAAGAAGGCATATAAACAGACAATACACTACTATATGTCCCCTCAAACTTCTTATGAGTGAAATCAAATCTAGATTTTTACTTGAATATAACATTTATTTTACAAATATTTGAATTGAATTTGAATTTGTATTTTGAAGAGTTGACTTAAGAAGGTGTGGATAATGTTGTTAAGAATAATATTTTTTTCAAAGTTGTGGGTTATGAAGTTTATATTTATTTTTAGAGATAAAGTTAGTTCTTATTTCAAATTTAAATGTTAAATTAATTATTTAGGTATTTTGTGGTGGCAAGTTTTGAGATTTATTTTTTAAAGGACGTGGTTTACTTTTTTCTTAACTGAAAATTGTTTATTTCTTTTATTAAATAAGGCATGTTGTACGGATAGAATTTAATAAATTTAAAAAAGAAAAAGAAAAAAAAGGCTATCCCATTTTCCTACGAAAATCCACAATTTTCAACCTCTTCTTTTTGTAAAATCAGTTTTTAAATTTCTTTATTTATTATTAGATTATTTTATTTTAATTGAATTTTTTCCTTTCTTTTATTAAATAAGACTTGTTTTGTAAGGATAGAACTTAATAAATTAAAAGGAAAAAGTAACTTCAAATCAATTAGTAAATTTACTTATTATATATAGTATTTTTTTAGTTCTTTATTTTCATTTTTATTTTAGATTTTAAATTAATTTTACTAATTAATAAATTCTATTTTCCTGTTAAAATCCACAGTTATTAACTTCTTCTTTTAATTTTTTTTAAAATTTATTTATTATTAGAATATTTTATTTTAATTAAAAAAAATCTTTTTTTTATTACATAGGGCATCTTGTATGGATAGAATTTTTTAATAAATAAAGAAAAAGGAAAAAGTAACTACCCCATTTCCCTACGAACATTTTTTAACTTATTATATTTAGTATTTTTTTAATCAATTTTTAAATTTTTTAAATTTTTAGTATTTAAATTTTTTAAATTTTTAGTATTTAAATTTAATCAATTTTACTAATCAATAAATTTAGTATTATATTTAGTATTTTTTTAATCAATTTTTAAATTTACTTATTATATTTAGTATTTTTTTAGTTCTTTATTTTATTTTTATTTTTAGATTTTGGATTAATTTTACTAATCAATAAATTCTGTTTTCTTACGAAAATCCACTGTTTTTAACTTCTTCTTTTTAAAAAAAAAAATATTTTTAAATTTATGTATTTATTTATTATTAGATTATTATTTTATTCTTTCTCTTATTAAATAGGGCATGTTGTATCGATAGAATTTAATAAATTTAAAAAAGGAAAAAGTAACTACCCATTTCCTACGAACAATTTTAACTTCTGTTTTTTTAAATCAGTTTTTAAATTTTAAATTTTAAATTTTAAATTTTAAATTTACATATTATATTTAGTATTTTTTCGATTCTTTATTTTATTTTTATTTTTAGATTTTAGATTAATTTTACTAATCAATAAATTCCGTTTTCTTACTAAAAACCACTTTTTAACTTCTTCTGTTTTTAAAATCATTTTTAAATTTATTTATTTATTTATTATTAGATTATTTTTTTATTCTTTCTTTTATTAACATGTTGTATGGATATAATTTAATAAATTTAAAAAAAAGGAAAAAGTAACTACCCATTTCCCTCGAATAATTTTAACTTCTGTTTTCTTAAATCAGTTTTAAAATTTACTTATTATATTTAGGATTTTAAAATTGAAAATAACTAACACAAATTGAAATTATTTCAAAATTAAAATTTTAAAATTGAAAATTTTGTGGTGCTGACACGTGACACTTTTACTTCTCCTATTATATATAGATAGATATATAGATAGATTTTCATGTGAAATGCATGTATAGTTTGATATAATATATTGGGCATTTTAAAAAGATCCGATTTAAATTTAAATAGAATTTGATAATTTTTTAAATAAGATTGAAAATAATAACATAAAGGGTAGAAGCTTCTATAATAAATCTTCTGTAAAAGTTTTAAAAATATTTATATAATATTTTATTTTCAATTGGTAAATTGAAATTATTTTTACAATTTTGCATATCAGTTAAATAATGCTTTAAAATTATATAACGTTTATACTATTATGAAATATATCACGTTAATTTTTAAAACAGCTTAAAATTTTTAATTTATTTTTTAATTGTAATATATTATTTAAATTAACTACATATAATTAATTTTAATAGTATAGATATTTGAGAAATTATGTGGTGCTGACAAAGACACTTTTTGCTTCTCCTAATATATATAGATAGATAATAATTATTATTATTATAGATTATAGGTTTCTTTCAAAAAAATATTTAAGCAATAAAAACTCTATGTACTCAAAAATACCTTCAAATACCGTTTGAATAAAGAGGGTAAATAATGATCTAGAGAATCATGTAACTCAGAAAGAAAAAAGTTATTACAACATTGCAAAAGATCAACATAGAATCAAGATAAAAATACAATTTAATATTTAGTTTATCAAAAACATACCAACGTAAAATTTAAAAACTTACTAGATCTGAAATATTCAGAGCAAATAAAATTTGACTTCCACCAATCAACAAAACGTGAGTCAAAGAAAATTCTAGCAAAATCAATAATTTTATTTCTTGAATAAAAATAACATAATTTATAGATGAAGGAATCAATGGATAAATGGGTAGGTGGTTGTCTTTTTTATAGGAATTCAAAAGTAAGAAGTGGGCACATATTTGAACAAACCATGTTTTTCAGTTACTTTATTTTTTATTTTAACGTTTGCTTCTTCCTTTTTTTGTAGATTTTAAATTTATTTTGTTAAACAATTTTGATTATCCTTTATTTAAAAAATTTAACGTGGGCTTAGTAGGTTTTATAGATATATTTTGGTTTTATTTTGGTTTTTAAAAAAATACATTTTGATATAGATAGATATTATTATTATTATTATGTTATTATTATTATTATATTATTATTATTATTATTATTATTATACCATATGTTTTTTTGTTGATGGCTGATTTCTTTTAATAATATAATATAGAAAATGTATTTAAAATTAAATTAAATAGATAACTATCTATGATTATAAAATATCACAATTTTTTTTAAACGGTAAAAGAATCAATTAAAGGAAAACATAAAAAATTCAGAAACTATTTTTAAAATAAAATATCAATTTGTTATTTAACCCTATTATATGTAATTAATAATTTTTAATTATTTTAAAAAATTGCGGTGCTGACACGTGACACTTTTTCTTCTCCTATTATATATAGATAGATTACCGAAAAGGGTAAGCAAAAGTAAGAAAGAAAGACTAAGAGGGTGTTGTTTTAGGGGAAAAAATTACTTTGTTTTTGAAAAATCAACATAACTTATATTTTGAAGAAAAATCGATTTTTCAGAGTCGCCACTTAATTTTTTAAGAAATTAAGAAAACTTAAGATTTTCAAAAGATTTAAACAAATTAAAAATCATTTGAAATTCAAAGAGGGTTTGGGATTCATACATTTCGAGAAGGTGTTAGGCTTTCGAAATATCCGCTAACATGTGGTTGACCAAAATATTTGACTAATTTGGAGAAAATAATTAAGTAAGAAAACTTATTTTTTATTTTTGAGGGGAAATAAGCTAAAGGGATCTTTTATGAAAAATAATTCATATTGACAAGATAACTAATACAATAATTCATAAAGAAAATAAGTAGTAAATAAAATAGAAATGTTTTAACTTGAGCATAAAAGAAGAAAACAACAACTTTCACATATAGCAAACACAAAATTCATATTTGTATGCTATAGGAAAGTTTGCATAATTGCGCTCCATAGCAAACATAAATATGTATATTTCGCTATTCATATACAAAAGAAAGCAGTTGTATAATCTGCTTTGGTATACATATACAAAAAGATCAATTGTATAAAGTGAGAGAGGCGAATGAGCGAGCGAGATCTGGGAGAGTGGCGAGCGAGATCTAGGAGAGGGGAGAGAGGGGAACGAAAAAAATATATATATATATATACAATTTTCACGCATTTTATACATTTGCGTTTTTGTATAAAGTGAGAGAGGCGAGTGAGAGAGCGAGATCTGGGAGAGTGGTGAGAAAATATATGTATATATACAATTTTCTCTCGCTTTATACAAACACAAACACATTTTATACAATTTGCGTTTTTTGTATAAAGTGAGAGAGGCGAGTGAGAGAGGGAGATCTGGGAGAGTGGCGAGCGAGATCTGGGAGAGGGGAACAAAAATATATGTATATATACAATTTCTCTCGCTTTATACAGACACAAATGCACTTTATACACTTGCGTTTGTATAAAAAACGAGAGAGGCGAGGGAGAGAACTAGAGTGGCGAGCGAGATTCACCAGGAGAGAGGTGAAATAACAACAGTTAGCTATGGGGTACAATTAAATCAAACTATATTTATAGCATTTAATTTGAATTAATAGTTTGCTATTATATATAATTTTCCCAAGAAAAAATGACTTTCTTTTGGGAATTTAATTAAATAAAACCAATTCAAATAAACAAAAGAGGATAATTTGAACTTGGGTTTCTTGCCCAAATTCAGGAAAATTTAGCTTTCGGCCCAATCTTTTTCCAAAGACCTGCAGTAATTTCAACCTAATTTCAATGGTAGGCTTTTGGGCCCTTTCTTTCTTGGACCTGCTGTATATCTAGTGTATACCAGCCTTCTTTTGAGCTTCTACGACCTGTATTTTCAGTTTTCAGCCCCATCTTTATCCTTTGACCTGCCACTGCTGCGTTTTTACCATGTATATCAGCGTATATCACTGTATATCGGTGTATACAAGCTGTATTTCAGCCTGCTTTCAACTTTTCGGAACATGAAAGTTCAATTTCCAGCCCACATTATCTTCTTCAACTTGTTTGTCAACTTCAAAGACTCGACTGACTAGATAGAAAATAGAATATAGAATTGGGCCTCTAAGGCCCAATCAACGAAATGCAAGGAAAAGGAGACTCCAATGACTCGGGAGGAGCTAGTTCACACATAGAAAAAGAACAAAAAAAAAATAGAAATTAGTAATGGAGCATACTTTTAAATTTATATAACACAACCAAGACACACAAAAAAAATAAGGCAATGATTAGTTCATTGTGTGAATGCATGCAAAGATGACAAAGGAAAGCATACAATATTTAAAGAACCTTCACTTAAAATTAAAGTAACCCCCACATGATAAGATGAAACACCAAATGATGATTATAGACAAGCAATTAGACTAACAGTGGTCAAATGGAGAATGGACTAGTGCATAATTATCTAGATGGTAAGGAGGTAACGTAACTATCAATAAAAAATGGAGTAAACTATTGGAGTCGAGGTTATTAAAAGCCTAAAATGCAATATGAGAATGAGAGAAACTGAGTTCAAGAATCAAGGAGTAGGGCAAAAATTAGTTTAGAGTAAAGTAAACAAATTTCCTGCCTAACACATAGCAGTCCACAAAATAAACAATGACGAAATGAAGAATCAAAGCTTTATACCACTAAGCAATTTTTATATACCGAGGCATGCAATGCATTTATGGATAAAGGAGAATGAATTAAAACTCAAACCTTAAGGCTATAATCTTTCTGAAATGAGACTCATACAAGAACATGACACCACTAAAGATTTCATCAGATCAAATTCAAAAGAGAAATAAGTTTCAAACGAACGAGACCGAAACAAACAACTAAAGACTCAAAACAAACAGCAATATGGATAATAAATGAACGCAAAATCTTGACATCTTGATTCATTCATCCAACTTGAGATGAGAGAATGAAGAATACGATGCCGAACGCGAAGAAATAATGAATGTATTTTTGTTGGGCTGGGCCTGGGCAGATTGGAGAAATGGGTCGGCTGAGTTTGAATTGTTGGTTTGGGCTGGATCGACTTATCCCTTGGTATAAACGATTTTTTTCAGAATAGTATTTTATGCTATAAACGATTGCATAATTATTCGATTTTTAAGCATTTTTCAGAATGATGTTATTTTTATTTTTATTAATTCCAACAGTGTTGGTTTTGTTATGGTTTAAAATCAATAATTTCGAACAAAAAAGATGTAAATCAATTAACACAATGTTAATATATTAGAAAATATTTATTTCAATAAATATTAATATATTATATGATTTCACGTTGGGGTGAAATATGGTATAAGTTAGTATATTATATGATATCTAATTGGTAGTATTTATTTCAATAAAAATTGGTTATTAAATGAAATCTTGTTGATATGATATATGGTATAAGTTAGTATATTATATAATGACTATATGGTAGCGTATATTTCAAGGAAAGTTGGAGTATATTATATGATACCATATTGGTGTGATATATGGTATAAGTTACTATTTTATATAATGTCTATATGGTAGTATTTATTTCATGAAGGTTGGTATTTTATATGATACAATGTTGGTATGAAATATGGTATTAGTTAGTATATTATAGGGTTAAGTCATGGAGAGCCCCTTAAAATTGTCCGCATATTTCATTTGAACACCCTAATTCAATCTTATATCTATTGTACACTGTAAAAAAATTGTACATTTATATTGAGGTATATTATTGAATTAAAATATGATATAATATTCTTGCTAAATTGATAGCCTATCTTGCAATATTTTTCTGTCTTAATTATTATTTTCTCCATGAAAATTTTATTGTACGTGTACAATAGCATACAAGCATATTCCAATTAATGATTTCTTTTCTTTTCTTTTTCTTTTCTTTTTTTAAAAAAGTGTTCCATAGTCATGTTCATTTTTCCACTTTGGTGTGAAGTCACATTTTTATTCTATTATTATATATACTTTTGCCAAGTCTATCTAAAAAGGATGTTTTGGCCTTCTAGGACAAGATGGTCCCAAATGTTTTGAGCTGGGGTGTTAAATGTGCGGATTGGATTGAAATTGGACATGTTAAAATAGGTTAAAATAAAAATTAGGTTAGGTTATGATCCGTTCAAATTTATTTTGGACTCAAATGGGCTAAAAATGAATTGGCTCATGACTCGTCCAATTCTACAAAAAAATACTCAATTTATGGGGGTTATTTTGTCAATTTGAGGCAATTTTTCACCCGCACAATAAGAATTGTGGCGGTTTTTAAAAATGCTACAATTACCTTTGCCACGAGAATATTTGTGGCAGTTTTAAGAAACCTCCATGACGACCGCCCCAAAATCACTTTTTAATTTGTGGAGGTTTTTTTAAGTCAATTTGTGACAGTTTATAACCTCCACCATAATATTTTAATATTTTTAAAAAAAATATGATTGTATGGATTTATGATTGCCACAAAATGATATGGATATTCACAAAATCTAATTTGTGGAGGTTTGTGACTGCCACAAATTGTTATATTTCGATAAAAAAAAATATTATACATCGAGCCTTTGTAATAATATATATAAATATTTTCTAAATATTTAATGTAAATCTTATTACATTATATAAATCTGTAATAAAAACTCATGTATAGCAACTTGAGTGTTACAACTTAAAATATAAAATAGTTCCATATCAAATAAATATTAAAAAGAAGTACTATGCAGTTATTTGGTGACTTGAATTGGTGCCATTCTTTTTTTCCCAAGGTGAAGTAAGCTTGATCTTCATCATCACTAGGTTGAAAGCCTGAAACCATAAAAAAAATTATACGTAATTAGATAAACAAATATTGATATATACATATCCTTGTACACCTTGATACAAGAAGAAAATTAAAAATTTAATTCATTTAAAACATAAATTCATATGAACCATTGACCTTCATAACCTATTAGTGAGGTCATACTCATCACTTTAAAGACAATGTAAATATTTTTAAGCTCTCACCCAAAAAAAAGTAAAATGATATGGTTTATTTCTATCCTACATTGCTACCCATTTAAGTATGTTGTATGAAATAGTTATATTTTCTCCTCCCTTAAGGCATGTAAGATTACACAAATATTAAAATATTACAAGGCTGAAGGCACTAATATTTCATAGAGCAATAATCTGCAAAATGTTATTGTCTAAGTTACTTTATTTTGTTAGGAAATAAACATACATTGGAACTCAATTCTCAGATGAGAAAAAAACAAATTTGATAGGTGTCAATAAGAATCAAACAGATTCAAGATTTAATAAAATGATAATCATCGTTCTTATTTACATAAAAATAAAATTGAGGCTTATCTTCAATCAATTGAAGGCCATGTATAATTTTCTTTAGATGCGGTGAGAACTCAAAAAAAATATCCTGAAATACATAAAAGTATGGCTACATTAAGTTTAACAACTTACAAAGAACATATTTATTTTCAAATAAAAAAAATATAAACATCAAATTCTAGTGTGAATTTTGAAATTCATGTGACAGAGAATTACCTTTATATCGAAAATATTACAATCAAATCCGCAAGTTATACACACTTATTGCTCTGAAAATTCCACTTCATAAAACCTACAAAGAAAAAGTAAATTAGAAAAAATTACACATGCACACACAAAATTCTGATTGAACAAAAGAACAAAATAAGTAAAAAAATAAAAAAACAAGAAGGGAGAGAGCATTTTAAGAATACCGAATTGTGGAAGTGGGGAAGTGGGAGAGAGATTTGGGAGTTTATTTTGTGGTGGGAAGGGGGAATTTGTAATTTTTTTTTGGTTTTAAATTTGTTTGGGAGGGAATTTTAGTCCTTGGAAATTTTTTATTTTGTGGGGAAAAGGGTAAGCCTTTTAGGATTTTGGTTAGATTAATTAGGTTAAAAGTTTCCTTATAACTACTAATAACTAGTAATTAGTAATTAAAATATTTTATCTTGAAAATCAAATATTATAAGAGCTTAAATAAAGGTAAATGCACACACATAAATATAATTAATATAACTATTGATAAGACATCTATATTTTATTTTGAAATACGTAAATTTACTCAGAGAAATAAAAACTAGAAGTAGGATTTAAATTATATTTAACTCATCAACGTAAAATGATCTAGCAAAAATCAGACTTAGTAATGTGTTGTTTGGCCATAAAAAATTAATTAGTGTAATTAATAGGTAGTAATTACATAGTTTAGTAATTGTACAATATAGTTATTACAATGATTTATTTTTTATCGGATATAATTATAAATGTATTGTTATATAGCACAAGTAGAATTACACATTTAGACTAAGTTTTTAAAATAAATTTAGTTGTCAAAAATCAATATATATAAAGTAGTAATATATAAAAATAAAACACTAAAAAGAAGTTGGATAGACAAAGTAGAAAAGGAATATTTTGATAGTACGTTAATAATAAATATATAATGTATAGGGTCATAAACTTACATTCTATTAAAATAAAGAAAGAGAACGACGTACATTTGTGTCATTGTGTATACATATATTGTATTAGTTAAATTTTATTACTATTTGTCATAAATCATAAAATATGAATATTTATAATATATCAAAAATAAAAGATATATAAAAGGGATATATTTTCTAAAATTAATGAATTTAAAAATTTATGGGAGTCAATAATCGCCACGAATTATGAAATTGTGGCGATTTCCAAACCTCCTCAATATAATTATCACAAAAAGATTTATTTAGTAGGGGTTAAAACAAACATCACAAAATAAATTAATAGAAGAGGTTTATTAAACTTCCACAAATAAACTGCTACAAATTGAACATTTTTTTGTAGTGACCTTTGATTTAATATCTCCTTTATACTTTGAATAATTGTTGTAGCCCGTTGACACATTTTTCTTTTCACTTTCTGCAACTAATGGAACAAACTTTTGTATAGCAAAAATGATACTAAGCAATTAAAGAAAAGATATATAGTTATTATAAGAAAATGATATAATATAGAAATATAGTATGAACTAAGGAGAAACTTTTACTTTGAAGTAATTGTCTTGTCAAGCTTTCATGGCCACTTCAGTGGTTTAGCTTTTACTATAACCATGAATAAGTATAAATCACATTCCTTTGATTCACATAAAACAATTTGTCAATATAATTATCCATTATTCATCCAATAAAAATAATAATTAATATTATCTAATAAAATGTAGAATCACGAGTTTTTCACCTAGCATAGTGAAGAAGTTGTTGGAGCTTTGTTTCTAAACTTCTATCATTTTATTGAGTGCGAGAATGTGAAGAGTTGTAACATTTAAAACCTATTAATAAATACTATTAATTATTGGGAAGGAAAAGGGATTATTGAAAAGAATTTTCTGGAATAAAAAATAGGTGCAACACTAATGAATACTAATAACATTAATAAATATAATAAATGTTGATTATGGGGAAGCCGAAGGGATAATTTTTTCTGGCAGAAATTTTCGTGCAACATTAATACATACTTATGTTTAAGGGTGTACATGACCGGGTTGGTTTGGATTTATTAAATATCAAATCAAATTATTTGTGTAAAAAAATTAAATTTATAAACCAAACAAAACTAATAAAATTCGGATTTTTTCGGGTTTTTCAACCTCGGATTGGTTCGGATTTTTCAAATACCAAACCAAACCATTATGCCGAATTTTTAAATTTATAAATCAAACCAAACTAATAAACCTCGGATTTTTTTAGATTTTTGGATTTTTTCGATAAAGTTTGCATACAAACATATAATTAACTTGTGCTCCAAATATTTCTTTAGTCCAACCAAAATACAATTATCTAAGGTGTTTCTTAAGAAAATAACACAAAATATGAGATGAGTGATGACACTAAAATATTCAATAAAAAATAATAATGAAATCATCATATAAAATAAATATTGCAAAGTCATAATGAAAATGATCATAATTTAAAAGTACTAAATCATGCTAAAATAAATTTAATAAGTATTAGTTACATTACTAAATATTTAAGGAAAATTAAAATTAGATTATGTATTTTAATTGTCTAAACCAATGTAAAACTAAAGAACAAATATTCAATATTATTGTCATTCTTAGTGTTGAATTGATTTTCTTTTTGCATTAGTATTAATTTGATTTTGATTTAAGTTTTATTACAATTATCAACATCTATAAACTATAATTTTTATTGGACCATTCCGAATTCTAAGTTTTAAACTTGAAATAATATATTAAAAGATAAAAACTATGAAATAGTATAAGAAATATTTTAAACTTATATCAATGTAAATATTTTTATGTATAAAATAAAATTTTAAAATTACATATATAATGTCGGGTTGGTTTGGTTTCGGGTTGATTTTTTTTAGTTAAAATCAAACCAACCCAAATATAGTCGGGTTTTTTTTCCAATACCGAACCAAGTCAAACCAAATCACTAGTCGGGTTTTTTGTTCGGTTTGACTCGATTTGCGGTTTGGTTCGATTTTGTACACCCCTACTTATGTTTATTCTTTAATAAGGAGAGAATTCAATATTATGCTTTAATATTTTGTAAAATCTTAAAGTAATGTTTTGTAATATTTTGTCTTTTTAAATGAGGAAAAATGGTCAAAAAAATCACAAAATAGATAAATAGGTTTCTAGCCCTTAGAGGCATGCCACATAATCAAGTCTAACATTCTCATTTATATATATATAATATAGATTGTTGTTTTTGAATATATATTTTAAAATTTATTGTTTATGTTTTCGCAAACTTATAGTTATGAGTATTTGTTAGTACAGATTAAATAACACATGTTAATTGAGTATTCACACAAGTATACTCAACTAAAATTGTTGAAGGTACAATAAAAAAATTTCTTAAAGATCTATATTACCATCTCTTTAAGACAAAATTCAAATTTGGTATGCCATTGTAAGGACATAAAGACCTTAAAAACCTTATCACACCTTGATGTGCGAAGTGAAACGGGAAAAGAAGACAAGAATTAATAAACTTTTGGCATGGGTTCAAGGATGTGTCGGATGACCTATAGAGGAATATGACTAGATTGAAGCATATTTTAATCTTAAAGACATAGATAACTACACAATAAATTAATTGTTCATATTCAAATTAATTGCTCATATTCAATATGAAGTATGGACAGATTCTCGAGTTTACTTCAAGTTGTAAATATTTTTCTTGAAGTAATAGATGTGTTTCTCGATACTACGATTGGAATAGAAGTGTAGTTTCAAATTGAACTTCATCACTCTGGTATGCTCATTTTTTTTAAAAACAGCCAAACAAACTGAATAGTTTTGTGTAATATTTTTCCCTTTCAATATATATAATAAGTTGATGTTGTCAAATATGATACATTCTCCCTTTAATTTTCCATTTTAATAATTACTTATGATACATTTAAATGAGAAACTTTAAAATGATATATGTAAAGCAAAAGGTAGGGCTGAACTTTTATACACGTTAGAACTAGAATATTTGTATATCTTAGGTTGATGTTCATTTAATTCCCCAAAAATATCAAATAGTAACACTTCCTAGAAGTAAAAGAATAAATTATAAAATCAAATTAAAGAGATTGATTGAATGATAAATAATAAGATGTTATAATTATCATTTTTCTTATATTATTAGTGTTCGTTACTACGTAATCTTGTATATAACATGAAATAATGTTTTAGTTTTAATGATCGATAGATTCTAAGTATTACTTTTTAAATTCCGTGAAATTAAATTTTCACGCGAAGTATGGATAATTTTACTAGTATTTCATAAGGGATAACTTTTTCACAATTTATAAAGATTTCAATTTTATGCGAATAAAAAAAAACACTTTTATCTAGCTTCAGTACCACTACTGTATTGTGGTATGAACCCTTTTAATGATAAAAAGTATTTCTCAATTAATAATAAAAAACATCAGACATAAAAACAACTTCATGTATTGACGGCTTCGAGAAAAATAATATTACTAAAATATTCCATGAGATTGATATTTACACAAACCACTTGATAACGTCAAAGTCTAGAATAATAACCTAAATAGTTATTTTGAGTACTATAACATGAACTAGAAATCAGTAGCATCCATATAATAAAATAATTAAAAAATTATCACAGTCAGCAATTATATATACATGTTTTCATAACTTGATAAATATTAAGTACAAAACAAATCATGATTATGATACTAATTGCACACAATAACGTTTGCTAACATATTATCAAATTCCAATAAAATCGTCATTCAATCTTTCTTCATAATTCTACAATAATCAAATTGTACGAATATTAATATCATTTACCACCTCAGATAATGTTTAATCAGAAGAATTTTTTCATTCTAAGAACTTGAGTAGTTCTAGAATCACCAACATATATAAATTTTCCTTCTTCAATTTGGGTGTTGAATACAAAATAAATTTAGTTAGCACAAATATGCTCAACAACACCAAAGTCAACCATCACTTTCACTTATTAGCCATATGATTCATTTCATGAGAAATTATCATAATAATTTATATCATCCACTTAGTTAAATTTATTTTTACTTAGAGGGATTCTCATTTCTCCAAATCTTCTTCGATATTGAAGGGCATGCATGTTAGCTGCTTAATTTGTCACACACAGGTTTACCAAACTATAGACATATAGTATTATACCTATTTTATCGAGCCTCGAAAAAATCTCAATATAAATAGCTTACCTTGAGGCTGCATTTTATTTGAATTACTTCACTGTAATTTCCTACTACTCCTGTTGATAGTATGGCAACACTTTTACACCTTTGAATACAAAAGCACAGATACTTGTCCGAAATCCCTATATCAAAATCATCACAATTTCTATTCCTCCTTACCCACGAACGGTGGGTGGCTGAGCTATGATTAGAAGTTTGGGGTTCTAAATTTTCTTTCAAAGGTGTTGATAGCGGGCTTCAAACCCACAATTCTAGCGGAAAAAACATTTCTTACCACTAAGCTATCAATCAGTTTTGTTAGGGTTCACAAGTTAATATACACATTTTTTTAAATATTTAGTACAAATACAGAATCTACGAAAAAACTATTGATTCATCCGAACCTATAAACCCCCACCTAGCTCTACCTCAACACACAAATTATTGATCATTGATAGGAATGTGGGATCACAGTTTTCGTTTTCCTATTTGGCAACTCCACCAACGTACGTAATTTATGAAATATCTTCACAAAATCATATTTGGAAGAGGAAGGTAGTATTTTCAGCAAGAACAAAGTAGAAGAGAAATATCCTTATAATTGTTGGAGTATCTTAAGGAAAATATGTCATTACGAATATTCTTCAAAGCTTGAGGCGTGTCAAAGACACTGTACTTAAGGATATTTCATCGGTATAGGTGTATTTCCAAAATTCAACAAGCTTTTCTAATATAAAATTGGAAGCCAGAATCTAATAAAGATTAAATAATATAGACCCGGCCAAATAAAATAAAAAGAAAAAGATAGGATTTTCTCACTGTTTTTTCCACCTACTCCACACATGAAGAACACATTACTAATATATAATATAGCCAAAAATAATAAGAAGCTAACGTCTCATAAACAACAATTTTTATTAAAAGTATAAGAATGAATGTAGTCAAATACATTCAAAACAATTTATTTTTGACTATTGAAGACAATTAATTTTGGTCAAAAGAGACATTCCAATAGCTATATATTTGACTAACTTCAATTTGCTAATAAGCTTAGCTGGCGGTTTAATAAACTTAAAATGATATTCATTCAACATAGATATTTACCTTCATTTTATACTAGTCAATAATAAAATCTAAAGAAATCTCTTGGGAGTTACCGAATCTAAATAAATTTATGAAGGAAATATATTTTGGAAAAAGAAGGTGTATATAAATAACCACAAGTGAAAAAAGCAAAAAGAGAAGTAAAAAATGACTTCAAAGTGTTGTTTCAAAATAGCCTTTATATTAGGTCTTGTTTTTGTATGCACTAATGCTCAAGAAAAGGTCTTCAATGTCCGTTCTTATGGTGCTAAAGCAGATGGGACGACGGACGATAGTAAGGTGAGAACCAAAATATTTAACTTTTAATGTGTGCTTAGTTGTTATTCAATTCTACGAGTAAAAAAAAACTAAAAGATCTACATAATAATTTCACTCACAAACTTGTTCTATTCCTTTTAGGAATGCAATGAGACGGGGCGGGTTTAAATCTTTGGGGGGGTGGAGCGGGTTTGGAGCTATGTGGGAGGGATTGATTTTCTAAAATAAGCTTTTTTTTTGTGGGTGCGGTGAACTCACTAGTTTATATTTAAGCTTTTGAATGGGTTGTTTTTAATTTTCACACACCATTGTTTATTATTTTAAAAATTTAAGTAAGAACTTTGTATTTATTTAATTATGATCCAATTGAATCTACAAAAAAGGGCAAACAAATGAGGAGTACACAAAGGATTTAACAGATGCAATAGATGGGAGAAATATTTGTGGTCTTTCTGACTTCAACGTAGTATTTCTCATATGAGAAAAAAAACTTTGATCTTTCGATTTGGGTTTATTTTAGATTATCATTGAAACTTTAATTCAAAATGTAAAAACAATTGTTATGAAGAAAGTAGGAAAACAATTCTCTAGGGAAGAATTTAGATGACGTGAACAGTATTTACCATTTTTTTTTATGAACAGTATTTAGCAATTTTTTAAAATAAAAATTATTAAATTATGCGGGAGTGGTTTTATGCGCGGTGGGGCCAAAAATTAGGTTCTAAAGTTACTAAACTAACAAATATTTTGAGCTAATGATTGAGATAACTATGACAAGTAAAATATATCGAAAAGAAGAGTAATAAGGAATATATTTTACAAATGAGGAATTTTACAAATTGTATCAGAGTCACTTATGTGTTAACCTTATCAATATGAGTCAGAATTCAATTGAATTTAGGTAATCTCGATAAGAAGGGACAAACCTCAGTGTTGATTTAAGGCAAATCCAATGTGGTTCGGCAAACCTCAACGACAACATTGAGTCTGTAAGAGGGGTGTATGCGACACTCCATCTTAGGATAAGAAATTCTATATCGGTAAAACATATCAGATATAATAGGTATATAATTAAGCAAGCCTTACATCCTAGTAATGCATTTTAAAATCGTGCGAGCCTAGACTCAAAATGGATAATATCACTAGCGAAATTTCATCATTACAAGTTACTAATAAAATAATTATCATTGTACATATGACAAATTCATTGTCTCACTAAGTCTTCTTTTATTTATTTATTATGATGAAAGGCACTTTTGAATGCTTGGAGGGATGCATGCCAATGGAATGGAAATGGCACATTGTTGATACCTTCAGGGGAATATATGGTAAATGGTGCAATGTTTAAAGGACCATGCAATGGATCGGCCATGACCTTCGAAATGAAAGGAGTTATTAAAGCTCCAACAGACCCTAATATATTCTGCAAGCTGGAGTCTTGGATTACTTTTCAATATATCCATGACTTAGATATTAAAGGACATGGAACATTTGATGGACAAGGGGCTTGTGCTTGGGGAAAGCATCCATGTGCAACCCTTCCCTATGTAAGTTTTAATTTATTTGTCTAATTGTGGAAGTTTTATATTGTTTCTGATGATGCCTTTGTTTTAAATTTGAATCAGACACTTGGATTATATTTTATCAATAATTTGATTGTGCATGACATACATTCAAACAATAGCAAGGGTGTGCACGTCAACGTCTACAAATGCATTAATGCCAGATTTAGGCATGTTCAAATAGCGGCGCCAGATAACAGCCCTAACACTGATGGTATTCATATAGGCTACTCAAAGAATATCCATATCGCGGATTCAAACATTGGAACCGGAGATGATTGTATAGCTATTATCGATGGCAGTCAAAACATCAACATTACAGGGATCACTTGTGGCCCTGGACATGGAATAAGCATCGGTAGCTTAGGAAAAGTACCTACACATGAAGTTGTGAAGGATATACAAGTCAAAAATTGCACTTTCATCAATACTCAAAATGGGGTGAGAATTAAGACTTGGGCATCATCGATAACCGGTATGGCTACAAATATAACATTTGATGATATTACCATTGTAAATGCGTGGAATCCTATAATTATTGATCAACATTATTGTCCAGACAGAAACTGTAGCGGTAGCACACAGGTATCATCGATGCATTTCCCTTCCTTTTAGTCTTTAAAATTTTCTCTCTGTGTTTGGTATGTCGGAAGTCATTTTAAATTTACTTTCCTTTAATTAATAGGAAAGTTGTGTGCAAATCAAGGATGTGACATTCAATAATATAAGAGGATCTTCAAGTTCAAAAGCAGCAATTACTTTAAATTGTAGTGCTTCATATCCTTGTAAAGGAGTTATGCTTAATGATATCAACTTGGTATATCATGGCCCTGATGCTCCTGCCATATCAACGTGTGCTAATGCCAATGGAAAAGCTACAGGCAAGGAATTGCCTCCAAGTTGTTTAAAGTAGTCTCTTTATTCATAAACATTAATTTGATTATAGAAATTTCAAATTATAGAAAGTTTTACTCCTATGTTATTGTAAACTTGTCAAGTTTAATATTTGATTAATCCATCCTCTCATCATTATTGGTGCAATTACTCATCATTCTATTATTACATTTGAGGATTCCTTGATTGGTGAAGCTTTGTGTATCAACTTGATTTGAGGATTCCCTGTTTTGATCTTTCCCGTTAATTATGGCCTTGAGGATTGTAGGTTAGATTGAATCGCTTGATTGCAAGAATTTAGAACAATTGTTCTTATCCCCCCTTTCCTTGTTTGTGATTTAATCTTGTTTGACAAAATCCATGAGTTGTATAATCGAGAGGCTAACACTAGGAAATGAAAATGTCAAAGGGTAATGCCCTAAAAGTGTTATAATTATGAGATGGATATGCTCCTCAATTAAAAATTTCTTCATATGTATGTAAATTAAATGCTTACTAAATTCATATGATGCCCAATGGTTTGAACATTTTAACAAGGCTGACTTGGCTACTTACAATCCTCAAAAATGCCTATTAAATTCAACTTTGAAATCGATAAAAGTTTTAAACAAGCATAGAACAATCTCTCTTCATTTTAGGCGGAATGGTCTGATAGACCCTTGTACTTGTATAAGTTTGTATTCTAGACCATTCTACTTGATCATTTGTCAATTGAACCCTTAAACTCAGTGAAACTAAGCATTTTAAACCCATTTAGCTGTGTGTGAACTTCAAACACTTGACAAAAATGATATATCATCATCCACATCACATTTTAAATGACACATCACTTATTATTATTATTATTTATAAAAATATGTTTTTTCTTTGTTTTTCACTTCATTCCTCCTTCATCCCTTTACATTAGAGATACCACCACAACCTTCCATTCTCACTAGTATCATTACATTCCTAAATTACTAACAATTATCATTCGATTTTTTTCCCAAAATTTCTTTCATTCACAACTTTTAATCGTATTTCTTTTACCAACATTCACATCTACCACTTGAACCACCATAAATTGCTTTTCCCCATTGATGTTAACAAATAGCCATTAAAATACATCAATAAACTCTAATATTTATACACAATTTTACATAACACATTTCACCTAATTTCACAAAGACATTTAACAATCACTTTTCATCTTTCAAGATTGTTGAATCTTTATCACTTTATGGGTTATAAATTACCTAAAAAATAAAATAAAAATACAGATTTACAACAACAATACAATTTCGTTTCTATTCCCGGGAGGAAGAAAATGTGAAAAAAAGAGAAAAGAGAAACAAGAAATTGGAAAGGATCGGAAAGGGGAGAAAGAAGAGAAATGGGGGTTTGAGAGTAGAAAGAAAAAAAAGAAATGGGGATGGGTGGGTGGGAAAAGAAGAAAGAACTGAAAAAAAGTTAATTTTCTTATTTTTGATCTTTTTATTCAATTTTTAAAAAGAAAAAAAATATATTTTTAGTCTAAAATGTGATCTCTCACACTCCTTCTATGCGTAACATCACACATTTGTGCCAACTCAATAATTAAGTTGTCACATAAGCTTGGTCAACGATCAGAAGGGCTTAAAACATAGAGTTTTATTGAGTTTAAGGGTTCAGCTGACAAATAGTCAAGTAGAAGGGTCCAGAATACAAACGCATACAAGTAGAAGGGTCCATCAGACCATTTCGCCTTTTAAACAGAGGGTGTGTTTGGTACGAAAGAAAATGTTTTTCATGGAAAATATTTTCCTAAAAAATATTTTCTTGGAAAAACAAATGCATTTTAAACCTATTTTCTCATGTTAGGTTGGCGAGTAGAAAATATTTTCTGATAAATATTTTTTAATGTTTGGTTGGTGAATGAAAAATGTTTTTCAGAAAATATCTTTTATTTTTGGCTTCTAAAAAATACTCTTTAAAAAAATAATTCTTGACCCAATAATCGATCTAGGACCCGACCTTGACTAAAACACCACCTCGACAACCATTTCAAAATTCGACCTTGAGATCTAACCCAAGACTTCTAATCCTGAAATATTTTTCAAACAAAATAAAATGACGGGGTGTTGGGGGGGGGGGGTAAGGGGTAGAAGTGGCATAAAAACGAAATTTAAAATAATATTCAAAAATAATTTTTTTAAAAAAAATTGACGGGGTGACTTGGGTAGGAGGTTAGGGGTTGGGGTGGCGTAAAAATGAAACTTTTTTCGGAAACTACTTTTTTTTTAAATGACGGGGTGGCCTTGGGGGGGGGGGGTAGGGAAATTTTGAAATATATTTTTAAAAAATATATTTTTTAAAATAATTTTAAAAAGTCTTTTTTTGTTTGGGGGGAAGGGGAGGGAGAGGCTGAGGGCTGGTTTGGGGTAGGGGTAAAAAATTAAAAATATTTAAAATTTAAAAAATAAGAAAATTTTAAAATTTTAATTTGTTTTTGGATGGGAAGAGTCGGGTACATGGTACGGGGTAGGGTAAAAAAAACTTGTAATTTAAGGATGAGGTAAGTTTTGGAAAATGTTTTCCTTAATTTTTGAAGGAATGTCATTTTCCTTAAATTTGAGAAAAATAATTTGATTTGGAAAACATTTAAACCAGCCAAACATAAGAAAATTGAAAAACATTTTTGAGAGAAGAAAATATATGGGAAAGGTGATAAATTCCCCCTCAAACTAGTACCGAAAAGTTAGTTTCACACTTCAACTATTATGAAGACCTATTACACACCTTTACTATTTAAAAGTGAATTTAATACCACCTTGAGATGCGTAACACCACTCTCACAGTATGTGGTGTATTACACTCGCTGCCACGTCAGCACCACGTCAGCGCCACGTCAGCTCCACATTATAAATTATAATTTTTATATTCTTTTTATTTTCTTTTCTTTATTAATTAACCTTTTTTTGTTAACTCTATTTTACACTAATTAATCCCTAACAAATTATCAAAATTCTCTAATAATCTTATCTTCTTCCAATCTAAATCCTACCCACTTTTATTCCTAATATGACTAGAATAATTATTCATTTGAAGTTATATCAGAATTCTCTTTGTCTTCTCTGGCGAAGAACAATCAACCTATCACCATCACAAACCTACCTCCATAACGTCATCCCCTCCTCTTTTCCCGACAGTCAACCCATCTCCGACAAAGAACAACCACCAAACAACTACCTAAGCCACCACAAACGGCCACCCAAAACTCCAAATCAGTCATTGACGAACACCGAATCAAACCCCTTTACCTTACCCCTTTTCGATTTTCTTACTTTTAGTTTTTATTGCAGGTGTTTCGGCGAGCTCAAAGCTTCAACCATGGATCTAATGACGTTTCAAAGAGCTTCGTTTTTCAGATCCATGACGTTTGAGTAAGCTTTGTGCTTCCAAATCTGAACAACCAACAAATAAGGCAAGTGGGAGTGTGAATATGCACATACAAATATATGAATACACAAATGAAAAGAAATCAATTTTAACTATAAAAAAAAAGGGCAAGTGGGTGTATGTATATGCATGCCTACAGGCTACAAGTATATTTGGGGGTTTTAAGGTTGGAGGCTTTGCTTGTATTTTGCTGAAAATTTGAAGGTGAAAGTGGAAAGATTAGGAGAAAAAAATCTCGAATTCCTAGAATCATTGTGAAATTTGAATTAAAAAATTATCTTTTTAGGTATAATGATGAAATTGAGTGAAAAATTATAGAAATGTGATAAGAAAATATGAAATTAAGTGACAAATTGAAAAATTGTGCAAAGAAAAAAATGAAGAAGAAAAATTCTGAAGGAAAATAAGAGAAGAGGAACATGAAAAGGGAGAAAACAGGGGGTGGGGTTAAATTTTTTTACTTTTTTGACTTTATTTTTAACCTTAGACGCGCCTAATTTATTTTTATTTTAAATTTTATTTCCACGTCAGTTTTGAGGTGGTATTAATTACAGTTTGAACAAGAATAAGTTTGTAATAGGTCATCATAATAGTTGAAGTGTGTAACTGATTTTTTGGTACAAGTTGAAAAAGGAATTTATGCCTTTTCCCAAAATATATTTATGAATAGAAGAAACATGATACACAATTTTATCGCATGCACTTAATTAATAGCCTACTAGGTCCGGAAGACACGAATAACAAGACCATAATCGGAGTTATAGCTAGATGAGATTAGGAAATAGTTTTTATGAAGACAAACTGGCCATGTCGATAAGGATCATAACACTGATGAAGTGAGAGAATCTCATGCTAACAAAATTACATAGTATATCATAAGCAAATTCATACAATCTATGCTAAACTAAACATGAACCATCAAGTGTGCATTTATTTGATGGCGAAGTGAAAGAACTTTGTACTTGACTTTATTTGTATTGGATTCTTATACTTATAACTTTGTCAATTAAATCTTAAACTTATTAAAACACAATATTTTAAGTACATCTGAACATTGACCGAGCACATGTGGCATTAATATTATTGATTTGGAATAATATGTGATTTCACACGTTTTAAAGCCATTGACTCAATATTTTATATTTAAAAACATTTAAAAAATAAAAAAAATGAAAAATGAAAAATGTCCAAAATAAAAAATGAAAAATGTCCAAAATAAAAAAGAAGAAGAAGTCGTCTTCTTCAACCCCCCCCCCCCTCTCTCCCCCCACCCCAATCAAATTTCTTCTTCCCATTCCATTCCTTTCCTTCTTCTTTGTATCCACCCACCATTTCCATTCTGTTCTTCTACTTAACGTCTCCGCATCAGTGCCCTATCCACAAATACTTTTGGAAAGTTTCTACAATTTCTTTTTTTTGCTACAAACCAACACCAACCCTAGTCCTTTTCATTTTGTCACACTTCCGCCCACAAAGTTTCAATTTCGTGAATATTTTTTGAATTTTGTACGAATTAATGTGAAGGGTGGGTGATAGTGGGTATTGATAAAATAAAAAGCTTCATTGATAAGCTTGAAGAAGCTTCAAGAATAATAGATGGGTTTAATTCAAAACTGTAATAGAGATTTGTTGGGTTTATATTTGTGAACCTATAGTGTGAAATTCAAGTCAAATAGATAAGAGTTTCACCCATTTGACATGAATTTGGTCTTCAATTTGAAAGCAAATATGAAGAAAAAATGTTCAAAATTGCAGAATATGCAGAAGTAGCATTTTATTTATTTTATATTTTTAAGACATTTAATTTCTTATCTATCATTGAAAATGATGTGGAGATGACGTGAAAATGATGTGAAATTCCATGTGTAAACAGGTATACCACACGCACACACATAGGATGAGAAAGGGGTTTAAAATATTGTATTTTGGTGAATTTAAGGACTGAGCTGACAAAATCGCAAGTATAAGAATTCAACTTACAAATAAAACCAAGTACAATGATCTCTCAGGTCTTTAAACCTATTTGATCATAAAAACAACAACCAAAGGGTAAACTAAGCAAATACTTGGTTCATATTTTTTTCAAACTAAAAATAAGACCTTGAAAGTGGTTTAAAACATTAAACAATATTAAAATACTAAAACTAAAATATAGAAAATAAAGTAGACTTAAACATGAACTAATATCGAAATGGAACACAAAGGACAAAGTTATGTCACTTCAACAAAAGGATCTTTAGCGACAATTATTTAATGGCAATAAACTTATTGCCGATAATTTGCTTCGTAGACACAATTCTTAGCGGCAAATTTACATTAGCAAATAAAAGGTATTTCCTCTGTTCATTTTTAATTGTCATGGTTTCCTTTTTTAGAGTCAAATTATATATAAGAACTTTGATTAGCATTTTATGATGTATTTTTTCATCATATTGATATGCAAAAAATTTCAATTTATAGTACTTTTTGTATAGTTTTTGAATATCTAATTTTTTTTGTTAAAATATTGAATTAGTATAATCTAATTTAACTTTGAAAATTATTCCAATTGACTTTCAAAAAACGTAACATGATAATTAAAAGTGAATAGTTTTAATGGCATGCAATTTATTAACTGGAATTATTTTAAATAATTTTTGTTTTCCCTCCTTTTTTTTCCCCACTGAATTTATTGAGCTTAGGAGCTCATTTATTAATCAAAGAATATGTACAAAATGGCCCAACGAGCCCAAAATAAAAAGGAAACTAAAATATGTTTGGCCCTGTCCAAAGGAACCCTCCTGTTTAGCTTAACTAGTTTCTCACCAGGGTTTCTAAAATGAGCTCTCCTCTTTCTCTTCGATGTCTCCACAAGGAGCATTTGCTAATCTTACCTTTCTCCTTTTACTGCTATGTATCGTTAATGTTGTCCCCCTCTCCATTCCGTCATTGCTCTTTCTCTTCCCCTTTTCGTTGTTTCTTGTTGCTTCTGATTTCTGATGCTTTCCTTTGCATTGGTGGATGTTACCAACTCTGTAAGGCACCTCTTCATATGTTTGAGCTCTGACCTCATGTAAGTGACTTCTTTCCTTCCTTTCACTTATTTGCTGGAAGACTTTGTTGTAAGTTGTTATAGTCTACGATAGTTAGCCTTATGATCTCAGATATGTTCACCCTGTTGTGGCACAAACCATTTATGTAAAATATCATAGTTGTGATATTTTTGTGGTCCATATGTGGTATTTCCTTTGTAATTATGCTTGTACATATTGTTGTTGCTGATCCCTGATCTTTCTTGTTTTAATCCTTAATGTTGGTATGCTTGTTTTATCCATGTTTAAGATTCTCCTACACTCCACTGATAGTTGTTCAAAGTTCAACCATTGTATTTTTTCTTGCTGTATGTATGCCTCATTTGCCATTCTATTTGCAAGTTGGTTTGCCTCTCTGAATCCATGTATAATGAATGCATTTATCTTTCCCAATAGCTCTGGTATTTCTTCTATCTCTTGTATATACTGCAATGGAATTTTCCATACCTTGTTTATGATATTTGTAAGGCCTAGTGAGTCGGTTTCCACAATAATCTTTGTGAGATTAGTACTAGAACAATATCTTAGGTCATTTAGAATTGCCTTGATTTTTGCCTCCAAACTTGTAGCCTCCCCTATTTTCTCTGCCTCTGCATGTATTAAATCCCCCAGATTGTTTCTTATGCAAAAACTATAGGCACTTTCCCCCGGATTTCCTTTGCTTCCTCCATCTGTATTGCACTTTATCCATTCACTCTGTGGTTTTTCCCAGGATATCAGCTTATAGTGCAGTATAAGTCTATACCTCTTCAACACTTCTATTGTACTTTCCCACTCCTTAGGAATGTTAATCCATGGGAAAAGTGTTTTAAGTAATTTGAAAACAGACTTCTGACTATGTTGCTTGAGTTGTTCAAATGCTACTTCTTTTCCATGTCTTCTTGCATTCCTTCCTTTCCATAGTTCCCACATCAATATAGCTGGTATTGCCTGAAACACAACCTTCAATTTTGGATTGGCCGGGGCTTCCCACCATTCTGTAATAGTGTGTTGTAAGCCTTCTTCTATTCTGATACCTGCACATGAAGCAAAATGCTTCCATAGCTTTTGTTAGAATAGAAATAAGTATTTCCTACTTAGAATAGGAATCCTAGTTGGAAAAGGATTCTAATGTAGTGTCTATAAATAGGGTCTTAATATAACAATTTAGATACATAATTCAATAATATTTTTCTCATATATTTCTCACATGGTATCAGAGCATTGGTGAAACAGACAAGTCACCGTATGTCTATGTCAATTTCTGGTGACTGTTGGGTCTGATTTTGTTATTCTTTTTTCTTTCTCTGGGTGTTGTGCGAAAACCAACACCACCACGAGGCACGGAAAGCTCCCGCTACCAAACTTCAGCCACAACCACCAGAAAACATCACCCCACGCGCTCTCACGCGCCGATCGGAGGTGGTAGTTTCCAGCGAGATCTGGCTCACACGTCGGCGCGTGAGGGCTCTTCTGATCATATTTTTTGAGAATTTTTTTGACAGTTGGGGTCGTCCAGCCATTCTGACCAGGCCCATATTGTTTTTTACCAGATCCGATCGCCAGAATTAGGGTTCCGACTACTTCTAGGCTATTTTCGGTAACTTTTTCTTCGAGATTTGAATTTTCTGACAATCAGATCTCAATAATCAAGTTTTTTTTGTTGTTTCCAAGACAAATTTAGCATAGTGTCTTTTGGGTGTGATGTTTTTGGTTCTAAAAATATGGGGATTGGAAGTTCTAGCCCTATAATCACTTCAGAACTTTTATTGGGAAGTTCAAACTATTTATCTTGGGCTTCCTCGATTGAGTTGTGGTGCAAGGGTCAAGGTGTCCAAGATCACTTAACGAACAAGTCTTATGTGGTAGATGTAAAGGCAAAAACTAGTGAGAAGATGCAAAAGCCAAAGCACAATGGGAGAAAGTAGATGCTCAATTATGTAGTCTCCTATGACGTTCTATTGATTCCAAATTGATGCCCTTGTTTCACCCATTCCAGACGTGTTATACAGTTTGGGAAAAGGCTCGTGCTTTATACACTAATGACATATCTCGATTCTATGATGTGATATCTTGATTGACCAACTTAAAGAAACAAGAATTCGATATGTCTACTTACTTGGGACAGGTACATGCAGTCATGGAGGAATTCGACACGTTGATGCCAGTTACTACGAATGTGGAAAAACAACAAGAACACAGAAAAACATTGTTTCTAGTTCTTACTCTTGCTGGACTTCCTCTTGATCATGATTCTGTGCGTGATCAGATTTTAGCTAGACCTAAAGTTCCTACAATCGATGAATTATTCTCTCGTCTCCTTCATCTTGCGACACCTCCCAGTCACAAAGTAGTTTCATCACCAACTGTTGACTCATCTATTATCGTGTCTCAAACCTTTGAAAAGCGTACATATCAGTCTTAGGAGAATCGGCGAGGGGGAGGGCATTTTGGGAAACCTCGATCCAAGTGTAGTCATTGTCATAAGCCTGGACACACTCGTGACATATGTTATATTTTGCGTGGTCCACCACCCAGTTATGATCCTATTGTTCTAAAGGAATATAATGAGTTCCTTCGAAATCGCACAAGTAAACAAACATCTTCCCCAGTAGCATATGGTGTTCAACCTAATCAACCATCCTATAATGCTCATATTTCTCAGACAAAATATGATGATGAGTTCCTTCAGTATCGTGCAAATAAGCAAACATCTCCATAAGTAGTTTCGGTTGCACAACCTGATGTGTCTGTTGCGGGTAATTCATTTGCTTGTGTGTCGCAATCTAGTACTCTTGGAACATGGGTCATGGACTCTGGGGCTTCTGATCATATCTCTGGTAATAAATCATTTTTATCCGATATTGTTTATTCACAATCTCTTCCAGCTATTACTTTAGCCAATGGGATCCAAACAAAACCAAAAGGGGTTGGAAAAGCCAAACCCCTATCTTCTGTCACCCTACACTCTGTTCTTTATGTCCCTGGTTCTCCTTTTAATCTAGCATATGTTAGTCGTTTGACGAAAGCCCTACATTATAACATAACTTTTTTCGATGATTTTTTTCTCATGCAGGACCGCAGTATGGGACAGATGATTGGAATAGGACATGAATCACAATGCCTTTACAATCTTACCTCTTCAAATTCCTTAACAACATACTCCGTTACAGATTCCCCAGATCTAATTCATAAACGTTTGGGACATCCGAGCCTATCCAAACTGCAAAAGATGGTGCCTAGTTTGTCTAGTTTATCCACATTAGATTATGAGTCGTGTCAACTTAGGAAACACACTCGTGCTACGTTTTCTCGTAGTACTGAGGGTCATTCAGAGTCTATTTTTTAATTAGTTCATTATGATATTTGGGGTCCTAGTAGAGTCAGTTCCACCTTAGGATTTCGTTATTTTGTTAGTTTCATTGATGATTATTCAAGATGTACTTGGGTTTTCTTAATGAAAGATCGTTCTAAGTTATTTTCTATTTTCAAAAGTTTCTTTGCTGAAATACAAAATCAGTTTTGTGTTTCTATTCGTACTTTTCGTATTGATAATGCCTTAGAATACTTATCCTCCCAATTTCAGGAGTTTATGACTCACCAAGGCATTATTCACCAGACTACTTGTCCATACACCCCTTAACAAAATGGTGTAGCTGAAAGAAAAAATCTGCATCTTATTGAGACCGCTCGTACTCTTCTCCTTGAATTCAATGTTCCACTGCGTTTTTAGGGAGATGTAGTTCTTACGTCTTGTTATTTGATAAATAGAATGCCCTCTTCTTCTATTCAGAATCAGGTTCCACATTTCATACTGTTTCCTCAGTCACATCTCTATCCTATCCCCCTTCGTGTCTTTGGGAGCACAAGCTTTGCTCATAACTTAGCCTCAGGAAAAGATAAATTAGCTCCTCGTGCCCTCAAATGTGTCTTTCTTGGTTACTCTCGAGTCCAAAAAGGGTATCGTTGTTATTCACATGATCTTCATTGATACCTTATTTCCGTTGATGTTACATTTTTTGAGTCTCAACCTTACTATACATCTTCTGATCATTCTGATGTATCTATGGTCTTACCTATACCTCAAGTTTTACATGTGCCAACCTTTGAGGAATTTACAGTTACTTCTACATCTCCAGTTGTAGTGCCACCACTACTAACTTATCATCGTCGTCAACGTCCAACCCTAGTCCCAGATGATTCATGTTATGCGCCGGCCCCTGCTCCTACTGCGGACTTGCTTCCTCCTAGCCAACCACTTGCACTTAAAAAAGGTATACGATCCACTCAAAATACTAACCCATATTATACCTTCTTAAGTTATCATTGTGTATCATCACCCCATTATGCCTTTGTGTCGTCTTTGTCCTCTATCTCCATTCCTAAGACTACAGGTGAAACACTTTCTCATTCTGGATGGAGGCAGGCTATGGTTGATGAGATGTCTGCTTACATAAGAGTGGTACTTGGGAGCTTGTTTCCCTTCCTGCAGGTAAATCTATTGTTGGTTGTCGTTGGGTTTATGCAGTCAAAATTGGTCCATACGGTCAGGTTGATCAACTTTAGGCTCGTCTTGTTGCCAAAGGGTATTCTCAGATATTTGGGCTAGATTATAGTGACACTTTCGCTCATGTGGCTAAAATAGCCTCTGTTCGTCTTTTTCTATCTATGGTTACCGTTCGTCATTGGTATCTTCATCAGTTGGACATTAAGAATATTTTTCTGCATGGTGATCTTGAGGAAGAAGTCTATATGGAGCAACCACTTGGTGTTCTTGCTCAGGGGAAGTCTAGTAGCCTTGTATGTCGATTGTTTAGGTCACTCTATGGTCTGAATCAGTCTCCTTGAGGAGCTTTGTTTGGGAAGTTCAGCACAGTAATTCAGGAGTTTGGCATGACTCGTAATGGAGCTGATCACTCTGTGTTTTATCGGTATTCTGCACCAAGTCGATGTATCTATTTGGTTGTTTACGTTGATGATATTGTTATCACCGGTAATGATCAAGATGGTATCACCGATTTGAAACAACATATCTTTAAGCACTTCCAGACTAAAGACCTTGGCAGATTGAAGTATTTTCTAGGTATTGAGGTTGCTCAGTCTAGATCAGGTATTGTATTTCTCAATGCAAGTATGCCTTAAACATTCTTGAGGAGACATGAATGATGAGATGTAGACCTATTGACACTCCTATGGATCCGAATGTTATACTCCTTCCAAGACAAGGAGAGCCACTTAGTAATCCTGAAAGGTATAGACGGCTTGTTGGAAAGTTGAATTATCTCACAGTGACTAGACCTGACATATCTTTTCCTGTGAGTGTTGTAAGTCAGTTTATGACTTCCCCTTGTGATAGTCATTGGGAAGCAGTTGGTCGTATTCTGCGATATATAAAGTCAGCTCCCGGTAAAGGACTACTCTTTGAGGATCAAAGCCATGAGCATATCATTGGATATACAGACGCTGATTGGGCAGGATCACCCTCTGACAGACGTTCAACATCCGTATATTGTGTTTTAGTAGGAGGTAATTTGGTGTCTTGGAAGAGTAAGAAACATAATGTGGTTGCTCGATCTAGTGCAAAATCATAATATCGAGCAATGGCGACAACAACTTGTAAGCTAGTTTGGATCAAACAGTTGCTGGGAGAACTAAAATTTGGCAAAATTGATCAGATGGAACTTGTGTGTGATAATCAAGCGGCTCTTCATGTTGCATCAAATCCAGTGTTTCATGAAAGGACTAAGCACATTGAGATTGACTGTCACTTTGTCAGAGAAAAGATACTCTCGGGAGATATTGATATGAAATTTGTGAAGTCAAATGATCAGCTTGCAGATATCTTCACCAAGTCCCTCACATGTCCTCATATTAATTACATTTGTAACAAGCAAGGTGCATATGATTTGTATGCACCAGCTTGAGGGGGAGTGTTAGAATAGAAATAAGTATTTCCTACTTAGAATAGGAATAGGAATATGAATAAGAATAGGAATCCTAGTTGGGAAAGGATTCCAATGTAGTGTCTATAAATAGGGTCTCAATGTAACAATTTAGATACACAATTCAATAATATTTTTCTCACAGCTATTGAGCTATGAGAGCTGTTAGAAAAAGGAACTCCTCTGCTCCAAATGCGACTCCACCACCACTTTTTTTTTTTTGTCTAAGTCCTTCATATGCTGACTTTAATGTGAAGACCCCATTGGAATTTCCCATCCACCAAGGCACATCTACATCTCCTTCTTCAATCCTAGGGTCAATGTTTTCAAGAATGTATTCTGCCATTTCTCGCTATACAAGGCTTCTGATCTTCTGTTCATCCCATTCCCCATTCACGATGAATTGTTTTACTTCTATTTCTTCTTCTCCTACTCCTTGCTCTTCTGTGTAAAACAGTGAACCTTGTTTTGTCCAGTTATCAAACCAAAAACTTGCTCCTCCTCCTTTGATCTACCACCATATCTCATGCTCCATATCTTCCCTTACATCTATCATTTTTTTCCATGCGTGAGAACCTCCCTTGCCAGTGGTCATTATCAGATGATGCTTCTTGTAGTATTTATTCCATATGAAATTGCTCCATAATGAATTGGAGGTCCTAAACTTCCACCATAGCTTTCCAAAGAGAGCTTTGGTGATATC